>BPLR01013626.1:0-33475 GCA_021605095.1 Caerostris extrusa
CATGGATGTTTGTAGTGGTTCGGAGTCCACTTTAAACCGTAGGTCAATTCTCATATGACCGTAGAGCGTCACAGAACCAATCACATTTCTCACCCACATCATTCTCAAACTGTAAAAGGGCAACTCAGCTTTAAGCACAGTGATGTAGTGTGGTGTAGTAGTAGTAGTAGTAGCTCTTTGGCTTTTAAGCAGCTACACACATTAGATGCAGAGCTTTTGGTCCAGCCCATTGAAATTGATATGCCATTTTTTATTAAATAGAAATTAAATACATATAAGAATGTGGTTAGTAAAAATATTCAGTTAAATATTAACAAATAAACAGAAAGTTGTTGAATGTAAAACTAAAATAAAAGGATGATCCGCCAACAAGTGAAGCTTGCTGTTTCTACTACTTCAGAAAGAAAAGATTTGAGTGGGACAATAATTAAGAATATCAAAAATAATTCTATGCCGTTTTCTGTTATCAAATAACGTAATATCATAAATTGGGAGGGGATCTCTGCATTTGAATTACAAGTAAGAGGGACAGAATCATCAACTTTAGAAATGTTAAAAATAAGCAGTCAGATGCTCGGAAATTCAGAATTTCTAATATCCTCATTTCTGAAGTGTCAAGAAGAATGGTGATCCTTCAAGAACTTTATTGTCCAAATCTTTGAATGATTTTCCATATTACAAAGTGGCTGAAAAAGCTCTAAACTGGACTAAACTAACTGGACATATGTAAATACACGTAAGTTTTTTATTATTTGAGACAAAACCACCAACAAACATCCATGTCACCACTAGGGTTGAACTTGAAGCCTATGATACCAAAAGGACAGAGCGCTAACCAATTGGCAGCCTATAAAAACGGAAATCGGAAACATAGACAAAAAACAGCTGGACATTTCTTTCAACTCTCATCGAGTTCATTTTTAAATTTATATTTAAAAAACATTTTTAAGTCATTTATATGAAAAATTTTATTCTAACAATATTTCTTCTAATAATTTATTTATTCTTTCTTCCTTCATATTTTATGCATCCATTCATTTATAAATGATCTTACCCAGAATGTAATTCGGAAAATAAATAATTAAAATGATGTTATTTTTTATAAATTTGCATTAATTCAATTTCTTAACTTTCATTTAACTCTCTTTTATTTTCAAAATATTGTATATTTCTAAATATCTCACCGTCATTTTCACTTGCACTTGTATTTTCTTTACTATTCTATCAAGCAAAAGGCATGCACGTATTATGTATAAGTATTGTGCAATACATATACTCATATCTATAATATCAGATGTCGATGCCATAAAATTATTGAATAATGATATAAATATTGAAATATGCTGGACCCGTGGGATCCGTAATGATGAATCTGTAAGGCAAAAATTAAAAAGCCTCCCTCCCCTGCCCAGGCCAAAGTTCTGGCATTTAATTTTAATTTTAATTTTTTCGTCTTTTGATAATTTTTTTTATTCTAGTTCTTTTGCTATACTTATAAAAAAAAAGGAGGGGGGGGTAAAAAATAAAATAAAATAAAAAACATAACTGTATCCCTAGTCGGTAAAAAAATTAAAGTGCACATCATAGCAGAATGGCGATTTGATTGTCATCTTTTTGGAGCTATTTAACCCCCGGGCTCCATTTACTATATGGCAGGGTAAATACAGTTGAAACAATGAAAATTGCCCAAAATATATTTATAAATATAAAAAAATAACTGAGAATCATGAACATATAAAAATAAAAATAAAAATAGAAATTAAGCTAAAATTTTTGCCCGGACTTTTAAATCATAATTGGGAGCGTTAAGAGTCAATCTCCTGGATTGCAGTACTTTCATAATTCATAAGCGTGTCAAAAAAATTTAATACAGATGTGTTTAAGAAAATCTTTTAAGGAAGGAATCTTAATAGCTTCATAGATATCAAAATTGAGCACGAACCCTTTAGCAGAGGTCATTTGGCGGATAGAGATATTTTGTAAAAGTTTCAAGCGTTTTAAATTAGTTTAGCTGCATAAGACCAGACCGGGCAGAATAGCGAAAGAAGCTGAGTTCAGATTCTGACCTCGAGGTCAGAGATCCGTTTCTTTACACCTACGCCAATTCGAATGTTTACATGTAAGATGTCTACGGGTGCTCCATCAGAACAGAAGCTGCACCCCCTCTTCCCTCCTTCCATGAGGGACACAATAACAACAACATATAAGATGTGTCACGTTTCCACAAGTATAGGCACAGAAGAGTCATTTCTGAAAGGAGGTCATTCTCTCTGTTCTCCACAGGAAAACAGAATAAACAAGTAATATATAAAAAAATTTGTAAAGTCAATTTCTAGTTTTTTTTTTTCACTCTATTCAGAAAGTCCTTAATAAATAATTTCCATTCATTTTTTTTTTAAAGTTTATCTGGCGCCATCTATTGGTAAATACTTAAATCTGAAAAAAAAAACTAAAATTCATTAATTAAATTTAATTATTGAATTAATATTTGAAAAAACCGTAGTAACATCCAGTTTCATCCACTACAAGTTCAAAAATAAATGTACACTCATGTCCATAAATTAAGGATAATTCAGAATCACACAGAAATTGAACTCTAAAATAAAAATTTCACCTGTAGGAGTATCACACACATCTTGAAGAAGAATATGCAAGTACAGGAAACCACCAGATGGCGCGGATAGTAGGTCACAATGACGAGAGTGTAAGAGAGAGGGGTATACAAGGAATGGTGGCAAGGAAGTAAAATTGTTCACAAGCGCTTTAAAAAAGCCTTTCAGTGCAATAACTGCATAGTTATGGCACAAAGGAAGCATTTGGATGATTTTTACGTGGTAGAATTATCGGACGACTGGAATGTGGACGTACCCAGCTGGAAGTATCCGAGGAACTTGGAATCGCCCAGAGTGTCATCTCCAGGCTTTGGCAACGATTCCAAGATGATCGTAATGGGAGTAGATGTTACAGCACAGGTCGCCCCCCGAGTTACAACGCCGAATGAGGACCGGTATTTAGCAGTTACTGCCAAAAGAAACAGACGGAGCACAGTATCAGACCTGTCTCGTCAGCTCTCTTCAGCTACTGGTACGACAGTTTCAAGGCAGACCGTGTACAGACGCTTAGGGCACATTTGGTCTATATGCTCGTTTTCCTGTCAGATGTGTTCCACTTACCGCAACTCACTGTCGCCTGCGATTAACCTGGTGTAGAGAGCATGCATTGTGGACACCGTAACAGTGGTCTTGTGTGATGTTTTCCGACGAGTTCAGGTTTAGTTTGCAGTCTGATTCTCGTCGGACTTTCATATGGAAGCGCCAGGTACCCGTTACCACCAAGAGAACACCACTGAACGACACCGTTACGGTGGTGCAGGATGGCTCGTTTGGGAAGGAATTATTCTTGGTTCCAGAACTGACCTGCATGTTCAGAGTGCAACGATGACAGGCCACATCTATCAGGATGTCATTCTGGAACAACATGTACGTTTGTTTCGGAGCGCCATGGGTGCTGAATTTCTGTTTATGGATGACAACGCCCGTCCTCACCGTGCAAACATTGTAGACGAATGCCTTCAATTGGAGGATATCACCCGTATGGATTGGCCAGCATACTCACCGGACTTGAATCCAATAGTGCATGTGTGGGATATGCTTGGCGGACGAATTGCAGCCCGTGAACCCCTCCCCACCTGTCAACCGGAACTTCGGAGGGCATTGCTTGATGAGTGGTGTAATATTCCCCAAGATCAGATTGATAATTTGATACTCAGCATGCCTAGGCGTTGTAAGGCCTGTATTGCATCGTTCGAGAGACATACTCCATATTAACCATCATACTAACCATGTTATACTGTTTTTGTAAATAGGTTCTTTTTTTGAAATTTGCTCCCGGGATTAAAAATCGCAATTTTTATTAATTATGTCAAACATATAGCATCTTTTTTGCTCTTTATCCTTTGTTTAATAAATAGACTTTACAAATAAGTCAAATTTGTTTTGCTTCTGTCTCTTTTTCTTTGCCTGAACTTCATTATCCTTAATTTATGGACATGAGTGTGTTTGAACTTGAGAGGATGAATAAAAAGTATTTTATGAACGATTGAAAATTGGAACAACATATATAAATATATATAGGGAGAGTAAATATATAGAGAGAAGGAATATATGTAGAGAAATATATAGAGAAAGGATAGAAAAAGGGGAGACATGTCACAGTGGGGGCGGAAGGGAGATACGGAGATCTGGAGAAAATCATGAGGATCACTGAAGGGACGAAAATCTAGATCACTGGGGGTGGCCAACCCGAATGATCTTGCGGGCCAATTTGGAAATGCATCTAACTCTGCGGGCCGTATATAAAATTATATATCCCCCTATTAGATTTAGACCCACTATAGACTTTTTTTTTTTTTTTTTTGAGTGAAAAATTTGTATTAAAACTCTTATATTTCTGTATAAGATTTCGCCACACTTTTATTCATCTCATGTTTACAGGGCCTATTTCTAACATTTTATCCATTGTTTTTGTTAAATTAACGGCTTCTGTATTAAAATTACTTTAAAAAAGATTTAGCATTGGAAACAATTTCTCTTCATTCAACAGAATTGCTTATTCAAATTTTGGTCTTCTAATTCTTAGTTAATGAAGTTTTCTTTTACTATTTGTAAAGAATGGTTTTGTTTTTTCTTTTGTCATTTCGAAATGCAAATTTAACAAAAAATTCATAATATAATAAAGCCTCAAATTATAGTTCTTTTTTTGTTTTATCCGGTAATTATTTGCTAAATAATTACCAATAGTTAAAAAATAAATGCATTATGTACTAGATAACTAAAAAACAATGAAAAAATTAGTATTTTAATTTCACTTTCAATTAATTTTTTTGGTAACTATAATAAGTTTTAAAAATTTAATTCTTTGAATTTTTTTTTACAATGGCAACAGTGTCCACAGAACTTAAACAGTCTTATTAGTAATTATATATTTTTAAAAATATATTGATTTCACCATTTATATCATTTGAAAAAATCTAAAACAACTTACTTTTTTTTTATAATTACCAGTAAGTAATATGAAATTCATTTTTAGAAATATTTTATTTTTGGAATATTAACTGTTATTCAACATCTTTTGTAATCATTCAAGTATGAAATCAAAACCGCTTTTAAATTATCTAACTAGAAATAATGGCTTTTAAAATTCAAATAATTTTATTGTTTAGAATTTTTAAATAAATATTATAATTAACGTGCATAAAATAAAAACTTTTACATGTTACACTTACTTATTAAAGCTCAAATTAATTAATTTATTACTTATTAAAACTACAAATAGTCCCACAGAAAATTTATAGTTATTTAGAAAATAAATATATACTACAGTTTCCAAAAAGGAAGATTTTTTTTTTTTTTTTTTTTTTTTTTTCAAAAATTTTTTATTCATTCTTCAAATTTATTTCATCACCTTCAATGTAATCCCCTCCGGACACAATGCACTTATGCAACTTTTTTCCAATCCTCAATGCCTGCTAAAAAGTCACCGGCAGGGATGGCCTTCAAAGCGCGCCGCGATTCACGTTGAATCTCTTCAGTCGACTCAAAACGGTGTCCCCGGAGTGGTCTTTTGAGTTTAGAAATAGCCAGAAGTCGAACAGTGTGAATACGGTGGATGGAACAATATGGGTTTTTATTTTTGGCGATCAATGCACTGTGAGCTGGCGCATTCAGTGTTTTCGGTACCAATCGAGATTTGATGCATTTGAAGCCCAAAATGGAATGGACCGATCCTTTAGAAATTCCAACATCATCAACAAGGCCTCTAATTGTAAATCGACAGTTTGCAATCACCAAATCTTTAATTTTTTGGACGTGAGCTTCGTCGGTTGAGGTTGTTGGTCGACCAGAGGTCTCTTTGTCTTTAACGCATTCTCTGCTGTCCTTTGAACTGTTTATACTACTTCTAAATATTTCTTTCCGATATAGGAATGCTTACCGAATGCCTTCTGCAACATTCTATACGTTTCCGCAAACAAAATTTGACGCAAGTTCTTTGCTCAATTAATTCAGACAATTCAAAAAATCGCCGGAATCAGTAATAGCGTCTTACAAAACCAAACGTAATTCAAACACTAATGAATATTTTGACGTCAAATTTCACACAGATGTCAAGAGTTAGTGCCAGCAACCTAAAAAAAAAATAACTAAAATTCTATAAGCCCCGGGAAATTTAAATTGAAAAGTGGTGCTTATTTTTGGACACACATATATATTTATGAAAATATATATTCTACTGTGTCCAAAAAGTAACTCCAATTTTCAATTTAAATTTCCGGGTAAAAACCCATAAAAATAATATATAGCAGATGTCGTCGTTTGTTTGTGCAGCTCGATCTGGGTGTGGTCAAGTCACAAGAACACATATTTAAAAAACTCACCTCTTTTTAATTATAAACGCACAAGCACGGGCACGACACACAACAAAGATTAATATACAACAAACATTTAAAGACATATATTTAAATGAAAAGGATTTTCAATTTCTGGCCTTTTGTACCACAGGTTTCAGGTTCGAATCTTGATGGTGGCGTGGACGTTTGTTAGTGGTTCGGAATTGGGGCCTGGTGGCCGAGTGGCTAGCGCTCTGGCGCTCCGGTACCACAGGTTTTGAGGTTCGAATCTCTCCGGTGGCCAATTGGTTAGCGCTGTGACCTTTTGGTACATAGGCTTCAGGTTCGAATCCTGGTGGTGGCGTGGATGTTTGTTATTGGTTCAGAATCACGTTAAACAGTTGGTCCCGGTCTATTAAGCCCAATGTGTGCACAAAATGACTGTAGAGCGTCAAACCGAACCAAATTAGTATATTTTAACAGCATCTGGGTAAACAGATGAAACAGCATCAGCGAAAGCATGCATACGACTGGCTTATCTGGCTAAAGTCTTTTTAAAAATTAGTTACTGTAGAATTTCTTAAGACCTTCGAAAAGATTCGTTGTAAAGATGGGAAATGGAATTTCTAACTTTGTAGGAATTTCTCGCCATGCTGGAGAGTGGCGGACGAGAGCTATATTGCAGAAATGGACAACCTGTTCACTTTTCCCATGATTCCCATTCTCACCCACATTGATATAGTTCGGTGTAATTAATTGCAATTTTCTTGATTAATTCAATGAACGATTAATAATTTTTATTTTATTTATTTGTAGTTTCTTGATTGCTCAAATTATTAGTTAATTTATGAATTAATGATATAGCAATTCATATAAAATATTTTTTTCTCCTCAGGTTTGTAAAAATACTTACTGGTTTTAATTATTTTTCAGTCTTTTGAACAAACTAAAATTTTTATAAACAGATGTTCTAAATATTTTATAATAAATTAAAAATTTATTTAATTAATTTTCTTCTCAGAAATATAATAATAATATTGATGTATATAATAATTTTTGTGTGTTGATAAAATTTGCTACTATATTCATTCTTTTCTCAGTAAGAATCCTTCTATCGGCTTGAAAGCTCAGTGGGATCCAGACTTTTCATTAAATTTTTTTCTATAAAAGATTCTCCAATAATTAAATGAGCAATGTCACACATCAAGACACAGAACGAAATCAACACGATTAATTTTTTTTTGGCGCCAATTGAAACTGACGTCATGGTGACATCACAACACGGCGAGAATGAGGGAATCATGGGAAAAAGTGAGCAGGTTAACGATTTCTGCGAAACGTAAACCTTTCCAAGATATGCTATAAGGATTACCCTGCAGAAATTATTAGAAAATGAATAAACCCTTTCCTAAAAGCAACTCCTTTTTGCACTGTTTGTTAACTAGAGGTGGTGGAGAAAACAATGAATTAATCAGAAAAATGATACAAAAAGGAGCTGATGTCAATGATGCGAATAATGATTTAAACAATATACAAAAAATAGGAATTTTTAGGCAGAATGGTGTGCACCATTCCTCCTTGAAAGCATTCGCCGCACCTCTATTCCTCCCAGCACATTCCTAAGAAGTGGTTTCTCTGAAGATTTAGGAGGAACTCGCTCTGCACACTATTCCTGCTACCCTGTTTTTGAGGAGAAAATATCTCTCGAAAAGATGAATATTCACAGATATATATTTCAAAGAAAAGTTTCTGTCGGTAAAATAAGACATGATTTTGTTATTATTAAATACATTGAAATTTTATATTCCTACGAAATTTATGCCACCTAAATGAATTTATATATGTTTAATGATACGAGATATTGAGTTAAAAAAAATAGATAATCAAAATGCATTGGCTTAAAATTATAAATTAATTCTAAATAACATCTATGATTCTTTTTTTAATCATAATTTTTTGTGTGTTTATAGTTAATATTTAAAAAGAATTGCAAGCTTTTAAAATTCCATATTTTTACATGGGCTGCAGTTTAGAGAACAATATATTTATACATCATTTACAATCTTTTTTAGATCATTATACTTTTTTCATTCTAATTTTTATTTATATTTCCTTCATATATATTAAAAATGATTATTATCAAATTATGATCTTTAATAGAGTATGAGAATTATTAACTATCTTGATAACTAACTGTACGTGTAATGATTTAAAAACTATTGCATTACCTCACAAGCTGTTGGAAGTTTTCATATTTTTTTATACTGAGATTCAATTTATTGTACTCATTCATTTTATATTCTATACAAATTGTCGTATAACAATATTCAAGAAATTTTATAAAGAAATGTATGAAATATAATTTATTTAAAAGTTTATTCAGAAATAGATGCTAGTACACAAAATTTAAATATCATTTTTTTCAATGACTGTTTATTATATTTACAGATACTGAAAACTGTATTTTGTTATTATAACAAATATATTTCCATGTCAAAATTTTTATTTCTCAATACTAAAAAAATTGCAGAGGAAGAAAAAAAAAAAACTTATTGGTTAATGAGTCAAATGAAAAGAAATATTTACTGTTGAACAACTTTCATGCACAGGCCAGATTTTCCTATAGGCTAACTAAGCTTCAGCCTAGGGTCTCAAGATCAAGAGGTGCCTACATTCAAATTGTTAGTAAAAATTAGAATTACACTATTCTAAAAACAGTAAACACTGAATCGAAAATAAGAAGAAATTCATCTAATTCACTATTTCTTTTTAAATAAATTTTTAGATCGAATCAATTTTTAAATAAAATAACTATTAACATAAAATTTAATATGATACACATTTATTTTTTTTTATCTGGATTTTTGTTTGAATAAAGCTCCATTTTTGGTTTTTAGTTTAAAACTTAAAAATTCATACTTAAACTTTAAATGCAAATTATTATGAAATAAATTTATCCGAATTGAATTTGCTTTAATCTTCAATGTATTGAATATATTTTATTTAATTTGATAGAAAATATGATAATTTTTATTGCATATTTTATTTTTAAATCAAAGTTTTTTATTGTTTGAATTTTGTTTCTCTTATTTGAAAAATTGATAACATTTATTTTCCTTACAGGCCACAAATTGATATTCATGTTTAGATTTTTTATTGTAAATTTGATAATTTCAGAAGAAATTTCAGAAAAAATTATATTACTTAAAAACAAGACCATGAACATATAGCTTTTTTAAATGTTTTCATTTCAAAAAAATAAAAACAAAAATAAAGTCCAAAATTTTATTAAAAATATCACTAACAGCAGAGTAATGATAGCAAATTATTGCTATTTACAACAATAAATATACATAATTCTTCTTGAAAAACTATTATTACAAATATAGACATCTCTCAGCTGACTGTGCTTGGAAATGCTTTTAACAGGCAGCTGGATTATTGATGAGATATGCATACAATAAACTATATCTTTGATTTGCCTGTAAGGAAACAAAATAATAAAAATTAAAGGATATTGACTAATATTATGCCATAAATACATGCTTCGAATACTTATATACTCACTTTTGAAATACAAAGACACAACTTGAGATTCACCTTGCATAATTTTGGGTGTCTCAGGGAGTGGTAATTTTCTCACCTAATAAATAAAATTTTTGTTAGGTAAGGATACATAAATTTAAATTTGTTTAGAAAGTAAGATAATGTTAAAATAAAAAAAATTGAGTAATTCAGAAAAATTGAGACTACAAATCAGACTACCTAAAAGATATGTTATAAACAAAAACAATTTTCTCGTACAATGTTTTACTTTTTACAGTAGTAAGTTTAAAAAGTAATAAATAACATCGAAGAAATTTTTAAAAAAAAAAATTAAATTATTAAGTTCTAGTAGGACTGGAAACTACTATCAAGAAATAATTGTAATACATGAAAAATTTAGTTTTTATAAAGCATATAACAAATAAATTTTTAAAAAAGATATCATTTATAATCTTCTATTGGCAACAGTTTCATAAAACATACAACTGTGTTAGTAAACACTAAGTTTTTATAACTATAGTATTTTGAATTTCATAATTTACATGGAAATTTTAAAAAATAATGATTATGGTTATGAAAATGGATTATTAATGGAAACCCTGTTTATTAATTAAAAGGAGGGAAATTAAGAGTTATCTACAGGAAGACTTAACAGATTTTTTTTATTTTACTGTAGGAGTTTTAATTATAATGTAAATATTTTTAATACCTAAAACACTTTACATGTATAAATTATATTGTTAAAATTATTTTAATATAAATTTAATATTAGTAAAAAGGATGAAAACAATGTAGTTAATAAATAAGCATATGTATAACTGCAGAAACAGCAACATAGCCAGCCTACAAACACAAAATTCTTACCTTTAGTAGAATTATGTTTAGAAGTTACATTACTTCTGAAGATATTTGTTGAACTTCCTCTGCTGTTGATTTTTCAAAAAAAAAGATGATTGTGTGGGTTTTTTCTGGTCTTTTTTGTGCAACAAAATCTGTGCTGCTCAATGTAAGTATTAGGGCTAACACGTGAAATAAGTTCTTTTGATACCATTTCTATCTCTTTTACTTCCAGTTTTTTCACATTCTTTCCATTGTGTAAATTCTTCCATGGTATCAAAGAATAAAGTCTCCTTGGTTATTAGTACACTATGAATACTTTGTAGATGCTTCTCCAATGTTAACGGTGTACCAAATCCTTACTTGCATTCTAGCACATCAATGATTTAGCAGATTTTGGACTAGATAAACCATTAAATGTTTACATATGTCTTTGCAAACATATGTGCAAACTTCATATTTTATTCACTGCAAATAGGTTGGCAAGAATTATCCATTTCTTTTATTTTCAATTGAAACAAAGCCTGTTAATTAAAAAGGAAATTATTATATGCAAAGTATAAAGCAATTGAGCTACTGAGATAAAATATTTAAAAATAGTATAAAATCAGCTTTTTCTTCAAAATCGACGGAAGTGTAATAAAGAGCACCAATTTATTTTGGCATAAATTTATAAAACTAAGAAAACTAATTAATAAAAGAGTAATTAGAAAATTTTCTTATTCCAACAGTAATCTATGAAATAAGTAAAAAATAATGTAATAATATATAGGCAATGAATCCATTTAGATTTCAAACAGATTAATAATTTAAATGTTTATGAAATCAAATTCCTCATCAATATGGAATCATCAAAATACATTATTAATTACTATTAAATAAATTAAAAATTAATATACAATTATTTGAGGAAATTTCCTACCTTTATAATAAGAACTTTAGGCTTAACCAGTTATGTTCCTGCTGTGAATTTTTTTTTTAAAGAGAAACAGAGCCTGTTAATTAAAAAACGGATTAATTACTATATTGAAAAGTATACAACAATTGAACTACTAAAATAAAATAAAAATATTTAAAAAATAGTCTAGAATCAGACTTCAAAACAATAGAACAGCAATTAAATATGTAAAACAAAAAAATCACTAAAATACTAATTAAATAATAAACTATAATAAAATAAAGTAAATTATACCACATAAATAATATAAATTAAGAAATTATTTTAAAAAGCTGCAGCACAATAAAGCTATCGAGAAAATGGCGACACAAAAGCAGAACAATTAAGAATATAGCAATTAAATATGTAAAAAAATAATTATTCACTAAAAAGCTAATTAACTAATAAATTATAATAAAAATAAAGTAAATGATATAAAATAAATAAATAAAATCAACTCACATATCATTTAAAAATTGCAGCATAATGACGGTCCGGAGTAAATGTCAAAACACAGCACGCTACAGTAATTAAAAAAGTGACGCCATCCACGCATCGGTGGACAATCTTCCCTTCAAGTTGAAAGGGAAAATTCCCTTCCCTAAGAACGACAGCGCCGCCTGGTGGTTTCATTGTTCTTTCACGGTGCACAATTTCTCTCCACAGAAGCCTTGGACGATTTCTGCGAAACGTGAAACCGTTCCAGGATATGCTATAAGGATTACCCTGCAGAAATTATTAGAAAATGGATAAACCCTTTCCTAAAGCAACTCCTTTACACTGTTTGTTAACTAGAGGTGGTGGAGAAAACTATGAATTAATCCGAGAACTGATACAAAAAGGAGCTGATGTCAATGATGCGAATAATGATTTAAACCTTACTCCTCTTCATCAGGCAGTAACAGGTTGCGTAAAAGATATAAGAGTAATAAATTTACTGTTGCAGAATGGCGCTCGCCTCCACCCTGAATATGTGGGAGTAACCTATGCATACTTAGAATTGGAAGCTTTTTCTTTTGAGATGCCATTTAATACTTCCGGTGAAATTGCATTCGATTGCATCAAGTTACTCATTAAATATCAATTTCTGAAGAATTATCATTTAGTCGAAAGAAGTGGAGAAATGAAAACCTCTTCAGAAAATCGTGGGGAAAATTATCATGCAAAATATAATCCTATAACTGAGTGTTATTTTAAGCCTAGCTGTTATTACAGTTTACGAAGTTTCTTGGATGAATGTTTTGTAGAAATTTGTCGAATGGAAAAAGCAGTTCTTTCTGAGGGTTTATCATTGCTAAGTATTGCAGCTACAAAATGTTCATTACATGAAGTTAAAAATCCACAGAAGAGACAAAAGGTTACTAATAAAATTATTGAGGAAAGTGCTAAACATCATTATCCTGTTTATAAAGACCTGATTGCAGAACGCCTAGAAAGAGAAAATTTACTGAACAATTTAAATAATAAATTGGTTATCACTATCTGCAACAAAAATAAAGTTTCAGGAAGATTGGATTTATTATATGTGGTAGAAAAATACTTAAATAAACTTGATTTATTGAATGTAGCTATTGCATTCATATAAAACTGAATATTTAATATATAAATATTATATAATTGTATTTCTTTCATTATAAGATTGTATATTATCAGGAACTATTTCATGGAGAGGACCCGATTTCATACCAACTTGTTGGTAATTATTATGTAATCAATCCTCAAATTTTGCTCTGCAAAAAATGATTCCTCTTATTTTGCTGCCACATCACTACTATATTTGTACCATAAATTTTATCTTTGATTAAATGTTATTTCTTCTTTAATTTTTCAAATCGATGTTCAGTTTAATCTTTTTTGAAAAGATAATTATATATTCAGTTTTAATTATCATGTCTTACCTTATAAAATTTATTCATTACTTTATGTAAATTGTTATAATTTGTAATATGCAAGTATAGTGTGGAAAAAAGAACTTTCAACTTGTATTTGCTTTCCTGCAATGAAACTTAATTTTAAAATTATGATTTCATAAATTACTAATTAAATTAATATTAAAATTTATAGCTTTTATTCCATTCTGAATTCTTTGTTTAACAACTATTTTATAATCTTTATTTTTTTAAATGAAGTAAATTACAATAGTATAGTTAAAACTTTTTTTTTCCATTCAGGATAATGTATAAATTGTTAAATACAAAGTAAGAATGCATAATGTAAAGATGTATTTATTTGATAGAGGTTAAAGATGAAAAAGAATGTTCACAGTATTAACATATTTTAATTCTTTGTATTTTATAATTGTTCAATTGCAACAATAAATCAATTTCAAGTTAAGTATGAAAATATATCAATATTTGCCATCATTATTCAGAAATTATGTCTGGTTATTACAATATTTCTGCTATATTACCCATGACCTACTATAAATCTATTAAAAATTGAATACATCCTTTAACATCGTTTTAAAGTTGATTGCTTTAGAACTATAGAAAGTTTAAACGATTTCTTTTGTTTGGAAAATTTTTCAATGGTTAGTTTTAAAATTTATAATGAAGATAGTACATGTGTTATATTATCTGTATTATCTTATTTTTGTATTGGAAATATCAATATTTTTATCATTTTAATAAGCTATTTTAAAAATTTATCTTACTCATAAATTAAAATTATTCTTTTAATTAAAAATTTGAAATGCTACATTACATACATTTTTCATAAAATGTATGTTGCATGATTTGATAAATTTCAAGAAAAATATTTTACCATTGCAATTTATTCGGTCCATACAGCGATGCCTTTTATGTTGTATTTTTCATTGTTTTTTGTTAATTTTCTTCAGCATTGTTTAACATTTTTCAGATAAACTTCTGATATAAGATATTAAGTAAGTAAGTCTATAATGTTTGACACTCTTTTCTCAAACGTTAAAATTAATCAAACCAGTATACAGTCTATGAGTAATATATACAAATAACAATTTTATCATATTAATATTAAAATATAAATTTAAAAAAACTTTATTTACAGTTCTAATTAGCTTAATCCTAAGATATATCACACATTAGTTAACAGCACCAAGTCAAAATTAAAAATGAGTGATTAATTATCCATTTAGGATGATTACCAGGATTAGTCTAATTGGGAATTGGTTTCATAGGGTTGCTGTAGTTAAGAATAACAAGGGGAGTTGCCTCCGACAATTGCTAACTTGGCATGGAAATGATGGACGTCAAATTACAGAGAATCCTCTTAAAATACATATTTTTAAATATTAAATTAAAGTATGGGGAAAAAAATAATTCTTAAAAAATTCTATTCATTTTATGCTTATGTTAAAAAGGCGAGAAACATTTTTAAACAAATTTATATACATTTATTTAATTTTAAATTTTGTAGTTTTTGTGCATAAACCTCGATAAACTAGCACATCATTAGAAAAAATATTAATGACAGGCATCTTTGTTTGCCAATATAATTGTAAATGGGGATTACTTTAAAATAATTGTAATTGTTCTCTTACAGCTAGCAATTGACAATAATTTGTAATTTTATGCAACCTTTCTTAAGTTTGAAAATTCTAAGGAAAAAAATTATATCTTCTAATACATCTTTTGTTTATGCACATAATTATAAATTGAAAACTAATTTATGATAATAAAATGTTTTTTGATTAATTAGTTGCCAGAAAATTAATGAATATTAATATAAAAAATATATTTCTGTTTCAATTTCTATGATTGTGTAATTTTATATTTTATGTATTCTTTTATAACTATACTTTATCATTAATTTGTAAATATAGTACATGCATTTTAGTAATTCCTGTTTGTGTAATGTGTATTTTGTGTTCTTAGTTTTTCCTTGAATATCAGTCATTGTTCTAATATTTATGATCAATTTTATTTTCATTATATAATTTTGGTAGAATGTCTTCATAAATTACCTTTTGCTAAGTACAAAGAAATAAAAATTGTATAAGCATCAATTAAAAACTTTGCATTTAACTATTTAATTGTATAAAAGGACTTCACAGTATTTGAAGTTTTTAAAAATGTTCCCCCCTTCACAGAATAAGGTTAATAAATATTGTTTATTAGGGCATTTTCTTTAATATTTTTATGAAAATGATTTTCGTAATTTTAATTTTTACTAATGTCTGGATTTATAATTTTTGATGTACTATACTCGATTGTTACTTTTAAAATTAATTTTAATTGTGCTTTCTTTATTTCATTCTTCTCTTGCATCTCTCTCATTTTTGAAAATTAATCTATTGTCTTGATCAACTACTTTTGTAATATTTTTTAATAATACTTTTCTGTAACATGCAAATTCATTTAAACATAGTACCCATTTTGTTATCTAAAAGTTGTTATTGTTATCGAAAAGATTTCTACAAATTAATTACATAAATTAAAAAACATTTTAACCATCATATGATGAGCATTATCGGAGCTTATGTACCGAATTTCTTGGTAATTTCTTATTATTGTAACAATGTTTGTATGAAATTAAAACAATATTCATGTTTATTCATTTGTATTGTATGTTTTACAGAGTGTGTCTGTATTTTAAAATTTGTTTTTGTACTTGTATGTAAACTAATAAGTTGTAAGAAAATTTTTGAACTGTGCAATATATTTTAATTCTATATTGTCGTTAAGTATATTGTCTCTCTCTCTCTCTCTCTCTCTCTCTCTCTCTCTCTCTCTCTCTATATATATATATATATATAGTCTATATCATATTTAATATGTTATATTTTTTTCTAATGAATGGTACAATGTGTGAATTTGTAAAATTATTATAATAATGATAAAAACATATTCATTGCTATTGTATTTTTACTATGCATATTCATTATTTTAATAAAAGTCTTACTTTTAACCAGAGTTTTAATTCTCAAAATTTTAGTTCAGATATACTAAAAAGCATCTATAGGTACCTAGTATTTTTATGTTATTAAATAATATTTTTGGGATACATATTAAATGTATACATTTTTTATTATTTATCTTGTCATCCTTTGATGCTTAATTGATGTGTTTTAAATGAAATTACATTATTCCAATGATTAAAATTTTCAATTTTTGTTCCCCTATTACATAAATTTTATTTATTTTAAGAAATAAGAGTTTAAAGATAACAAAATAAACTTATGAATATTTGTACGTGACCTCAAAATAAATATGTTGCATATTGTTAACTATGAAAGAAAATATTTTAAATGACAGTTTTCTAGTTATTTCAGTTTAAAACTGCCAGAAAAATGAAAATGCAACTGTTAAATTTTTATTTTTTAAGAAAAAAATTATTTAATTTTATTAAATTGCACATTGTTATATTGCTTTTATTAATTATTTTAGATAGATATTATCATGCAAAATGTGAAGTTTAAGAATTTCATTAAAAAATTATGTGGGTGATACACTATATAACAAATAATTAAATGCTTGTGTATGCTATTTGCCTTGCTATAATTATTTTATTCAATGCAAAACATATTTTTTAGGACTGTTTGTGTGTTTGGTCATTTGATCAACCATTCTAATTTTATCCACATTGCAAAATACCTACTGTATGTGTTTAACTTCATTCTTTTGAAAAATTTCAATCTGTAAAATGAGATTAATAAATTTTTTTACTTTATGCAATAATATAATTTAATTACTTTATTAATATAGATTTATCTTGATATTATATGATTAATTGTTTATATTTTTTACTAATCATTCATTGATTCTTTTACAACTGCCATTGAAATTTGTTTATTTCAAAAATAAGTTTTCTTTCATATTTACCCTCTTTTTAGGAATACATTTCATGTATGATTAGCATATATAATTTCTTATATTTAAATTTTGCTTCGCTACAAATAAATGCCAATTATTTTACAGACTCGGTGTGTACAATCAATATCCAGCTACAATAGTCAGTCTATAAAATTCTGACATGCATAGTTATTTTCACATATTAATGTACATTTTATAAATCAAAAGCAAATGTTAAAAACAGAAGAAAAACCCGTTAACATGATATTGGGTTGGCAAGAATGAAATTTGTAGTAATAATATTGCCAACATTAGCAGCTTATTATTTGACATTGGCTTAATGCATACTTTTTTTTTTTTTAATTACACTTACAAAGTGACAAACCATTGTAAACTCTAAAAAAATATTGTAAAACTTTGTTTTAAAATTAATTTTGTTGAAAATGGAACTGTCGAAATGAGCACTATTACGAGGATGAATTCTTACGTGGAATTAAAGCGTCGTAGACCCCTCGGAAATATTAAATGTATTTGGCAATGTTATACTACCCAGCAGACAGTATCAAATTGGTTCAACAAAATATCATACAGGAGAAATGATCGCCCAGAATCAATGGTCAATAATGACGAGCTAAAGATCGCCGTTGAGTCTGAGGCATCTAAAAAATGCGTGTACATTATCGTTGAAGCTTCGTGTTAGCAAACAAACAATATTAGCTCAAAGTGGAAAAGTTTGGTGAGTGGGTTCCACATGAACTCATCGAAAAAGAGAAAAACGTTTGGAAACTCGATGTTGCTTTTTCATCACAAATGTGATCCCTTTTATTTCGAATTGCCACTTGTGATGAAATATGGATCTAATATGACAGTCTCAAACGTCTAACACAATGGTTGGACAAGGATGAATCAGCAAAACACACTCCATAGAAGCTGGGTGAGTAGTTCAGGTTCTTCGTTCATCTGGTTTCCATAAAAGTGTAACTTGGTCCAAATTTTTTGTATTCATTTTACCTATGAAAGCTAAGGAAATATATACTTTGTTAATTTTTGTATTATACATAAAAAAGAAGTTGATGTTGAGTGTTTGGTGATCTAGCGGAGATGTGATGAAATGAATCCTGGCTCATCAAATACAGCAGTTAATTTTTGTATTATACATCAAAAGAAGTTGATGTTGAGGTGATCTAGCGGAGATGTGATGTGATTTAATGAATCCTGGCTCATCAAATACAGCAGAAATATAGTGCAATCAATTAGACGAAATGATGCAAAAACGTAAAAACAACAACGAAAACAGTCTAAACTGTTGGCACAATAATTATAGATCCTAGTACTATGTAATTCTAATTCTAGTCTGTCTTATTGCATGATAATTCTAGACCACAAATTGCTGGCAAAGATACAGGAATTGGAATTGAAACTACTTCATCATCCTCCATACTTACCAAACCTAGGCCCCACTAACTACCAATTCGTCCGCAATTTGGACATTTTAATAGGAAAACAATTTAATTCCGTCAGTCCTATAATACCAGGAATATATTAACTCTTCCAGGAATATATTAACTCTCGCCCGAGAGGGTTTTATAACATAGGCATTAACCTGCCGCTTAAATGGAAGAAATCCAAAATTATTATTATTATTATTATTATTGTTTTTGCAAATATGAAACAGTATATTTCCCATTAAAATAATTCGGCCCTAATTTGATAAAACAGCTTTGGTTTGGTTTACTAAAAATAAATTTTACAAATAATTCAAAGGCTACTGTGAAACTTTTCAATGTATGTGAAATAATTTTATATTAACTTAAATAAAAAAAAAAAAAAATTTGTTTTTACTAATTTAGAGCAATATTTCCTGAAATGTCAGGAGAAAGTCCTACATTGTTAAATTCATTAACAAATTATTATGGTAGTTAACATGCACTTCTTCAAAAAATTAAGAAAAATTGCAATTGTGAAATTTATAGTAATTATTATTTAAAGAAGTTTGGCAAAAGTAATTCAAATACTACATAATTTTACAAATGGTAAAACAATATGCTTATTTTCTGTTTCGAAAACACGCAAATTTGAATTTCTAGTAAAATTGCTTCAAAACTGTGTTTTCGATATAGAAAATTGTCTAACCACCTTGAAAATCAAATTGAACTCATCCAAATCAGCCTATCTGCTACTCACTAAGAAGCATTTCTCCTTTAGGAATTATCATGCTTTTCGGCCAACCAATCCTCTTGGTAAATGAACTACGTACAAGACTAAAAGAATAGAAAGCAGTTTTCGTGAATAACAGTAATTACTTGTAAAAGCAGTAAAAAATTGTCGGTTTGGAGGAAACATTTCTTTAAAACCAAGGCATTATATATATTATTGCACTTAATAATGATAATTTAATTATTTACAAAAAAATTTATTTAAGTAGGTAGCACAAATTCATTTATAACGTAACATTTTTAGTTAATTTTCGATATTTATAAAACTTGCTTTATAATGAATCAATAAATATTGGAAAATAAGTATTAAAATATTTTTAAAATTTAACGAAATTAAACTATAAAAAAATTAATCTATGTTTTGTTCAATTTTTTCCCTCTAATCATTCAACCAGGACCGGATTTTCCTATAGGCTAACTAGGCTTCAGCATAGGGCCCCAAGATCAAGAGGGGCCTACATTCAAATTGTTAGCGAAATTAGAATTACACTATTCTAAAAACATTAAACATTGAATCGAAAATAAGGAGAAATTTCTACACATATGACTAATAAACAAACATAAAAATGTATTGGTTCAGATCAACGCATTCGACTCATTGGGTCTGTTTGTATATACTAGATTGCACCAAAGTACAATTTGATATTTTCTTTTTTGTGATCTGGATTTTGTTTGAATAAAGTTTCATTTTTGGTTTAGCTTAAAACTTAAAATTCATACTTAAACTTTAAATGCGAATTATTATGAATTAAATTTATCTGAATTGAATTTACTTTTAATCTTCAATGTATTGTATATATTTAATTCACTTTGATAGAAAATATGATCATTTTTATTATATATTCTATTTTCGTAGTGAAAGATTTTTATTATTTGAATGTTTCTTTGTAAATGTTGTGTGTGTTATGTTTGATTAGTTGTTGTTACTTGGTGATGAGAATAAATGATTAGTTGGTGATGAGAATAAATGTCCAAATAAGTGTGCTCAACTTTTTTTTTTATTTATTATCCGTGCAACATTTTTTATAAAGATTAGTATCAATCACAATCATGTTTCATTTAACATATTGATATATATCACAGTAATGATGTATTTTATTATCTCTCATGTAATTTACAAACTTAAAAATGGGAGGTGAAAGGGCCTCATAAGTGAAATAGCCTAGGACCTCTTTTCATCTAAATCCGGCCCTGGCTCTGCATAAGGACTGTAAGTATACAATAGCTGAAAGGATTTATGGCAAAACTATTTACAAGGCGAATTCTTTGAAGAATCCAGATTACCAATATCTGACTGTAATTCTTCGAAATCTTCGAAAACAGATGGCTGACTTAAAACCATACCAATCCAAAAGCAAATGTAAATAAAAAATCTTCATTCCAAAAGATTTGTATATACATGCTCATATGTGTTTCTGCGAGATGACAGAGTTAAAAAACCTTTAGAACTCCCATATAAAGGACCCTATTTGGTATAGCAAAGATCCCCGAAAACTTTCTTTTATCAATTAAAAATAAACAAGTTAATATTTCCGTGGATATATTAAAACCGGCATATGTGTTACAATCTAATGAACTTCTGAATCCAACGTCCTCAAATGATCATATATCCGTGCCGAGTGAGCAAACATTTATACCAATTCAGCAAGTTGCATAACCAAACACAACAATACGTTGTGGAAGTAAAACTTCCTTTTCATTTCAATGACATTATTGACCTTTCTTCAAAATCATAATTCGCCCATGTCCATTTTAAAAATTAACTTGATTTATTGTATGTAATTGTATTTGTAATTATTTTGGGCAATTTAAATTTGTATCAATGTGTATTTGTTCGATATTATTTGTGTAGATATATTAATTCTACCATTTTTTTTTCTCTCACAGTAACGTAACTGGTAAGGTAGAGATGTAGTGCCACCTATTGATGGAAAATGGAGTAAAAATAACAACTTCTACTTTCACTGTTAACAGGGAATTTCCCGTAGAATATGTAAAACAAAAGAATGTTGTTGTTGTTTTTGTCGAAAACGTAGCTGGCGCTAGAAAGGAATAAAGATGTTGTAAATATGAAAATTGATTATCGTTTTTTTTTTTCTTTTTTCCCCCCCGTCTGGATTTTTATAACACTAAGTAATCTTACAAGCGGCCACTCAGATATTAGATTAATATTTGATCTTTGAAATGTTACTATTCAATAGCATATTTTGTTTTCCAGTATCTGAAATTCACAATCTTTATTTATTTATTTTTAATAGACCTCAAAATTTCGACAGTCACATATACTAAATGAAAGATTCTATTACAAAACAACGAATTTTTAAGGTTCATTACGCCATCTAGCGACATAAATATGAACTAAATTATGAGCTGTAAGTTTCTAGATTGTACTGTAATACGAAAGCAGCCTATGAAAGTATGTAGTTTCACTGAATGTGTAAATATTTGTTTTTTAAATTTGTTAAAAAAAAGGATATTAAAAAATTTTACGAGAAGAATATCTTGTTTTATCTGTATAGATTTTTCTGAACTGGAAAGAATTAGGCAAATTTTGAAATTGTTTAAATTAATTTTATTGCATTATTTATTTGCTATAAAAAATGAATTAGAAGTGTTTTGTGATTTTTTTTTCTCTTTGGTTGCAACATAATGAGTTTAAAATAAAGAAGAGACAAGGCTGATATTAACGTAGCACTCGGTCTCAATATACTACTGTGCCCCAAAAGTAGGACCAATTTTATTTTTCAAAAACTCTTTATTTATTCTTCCAAATTTATTTCATCGCCTTCAAAGTAATCCTCAATGCATGCTAAAAAGTCATCGGCAGGGATGGCCTTCAAAGCGTGAGGCGATTCACGTTGAATCTCTTCAATAGACTCAAAATGGTGTCCCCAGAGTGGTCTTTTGAATTTAGGGAACAGCCAGAAGTTGCACGGTGGGAATACGATGGTTGTGGAATGATATGGGTTTCATTTTTGGCGAAAAAGTCACGAAGAATCCATGTAGTGTGAGCTGGCGCATTCAGTGTTTTCGGTACCAATCGAAAGTTGACGCGTTTGAGGCCCAAACTGGAATTGACCGATCATTTTGAAATTCCAACATCATTAGCAAGGTTCTCTAATTGTAAATCGACGGTTTGCAAGCACCAAATCTTTAATTTTTTGGACTTGAACTTCGTCTGTTAAGGTTGACGATTGATCAGAGGGCTCTTCGCTCTTAAACATTGAAACACAATTAGTTCAAGAAGTTAAGTTTGAGGATGTCATTAATACTTTAGCACGGATGAAAGCAAGAAACAATTATATTATATGATTCATTAGATAGATATGGTTTAATTCTTAATTAAAAGCAATTTATTCTAAATTGTATGTTTAGTTGTTATACCAAATTGTATATATTTAATTCATGTCTAAATTGAATACCTAAATTTAATTCGAATCCATTATTACTATTCGTATTATATATAAGGGGCCAAATGAACTTGAGCCTAGGGCGGCGTCGAACCTAAATCCGTAACTGAAAATAAGTAGCCGAGTAAGTTTTCTGCTAATTTTTAATTTAATAGATATTTTTTTTTATTAATTGTCCATCCATACAAAAGGCAGAGGTTGTGTATTTAAGAAGTGCCACTGGGTTTAAAAGGCTATTACTTAATGACTATTTTAAAATTACATTAAAAGGAATCAAAACACGAGAGAGAAATTAAAATTTAAAGGTTAAAATTAGGTGAGATAATTTAAGTTGAGTCATAGCTCAGAGAAAAAAGTGTTTCACTTATGAAGCAGTATGGAAATGCTGAGTATGAAGTTCACAAAGAACTTTTAAGAATTTGGAAAGAAGTATTTATTAATTTGGTTTGCAGCTCTACGGTCATTTTATGCACATTTTTAAGCTCATTAGATCGGGATCTACAGTTTAGAGTGGATTCCGAACCACCAACAGACATTCATGCTTACCCAGGATTCGAACCTGAAGCCTGTGGTACCTAAGGCCAGAGCGCTGGCAACTTGACCATGAGGCCGCAAATGCCCTACTTATTAAATATAATACTAGCGTACAGTTTAAATGTTATTATTTTTGGGGGCAGAAAATATTTTTTAAATTTTTTGTAAACAATCTTATGTAAATGTTTTCGGAAAAAAAAAAAAAAAAAATCTGTGATAGAGTTCACACTTTCTCTTCAACAGCAAGAACCCCTTCTTTTGTCATACAAATTACAAAAATATTACAAATATCAAACTTTATTTTTTTTTTTTTCAGTTGCAAAAATTTTCTAACGAGCTTTTTCTTATCTATAGTAAAAATATATAGTTAATTATGCAACTATTCGCGAAAGTTTTCACATAAACGTGCTATATATTTAAATTATTAAATAAAATTTTAAACATTTATTGCTTTGAGATAATTTAATTCAACGCGATATTTTTTAAATTTAGAATAAATTCGTAGGGGGCCTGATGGCCGAGTGGCTAGCGTTCTGTACCATAGGTAAATCACCATGTACCATGTTCTGTACCATAGGTAAGGATGTAAATCTACAAGTTTAATGCTTTTAACTCTGTAATTCTGCATATGCTAACAGTAGATTTGTTGACAGATAGATATTGCTTTTGTTAATACAATTCAAGTTGGTAATTTTTGCATATTTCATATGATGTGGATTTTATATTTTATGTACTTAAATTTGAATGATTTGTATATGAAGATCTCTAGCTCTCACAGGATGCGACTCTGATATGAGTTGGTTCGGATCAATAAGGACCAGTAAAGGCAGAAACAGATCTATTGCTGTAGCTTCGAATGCATATGATATCTTTGTACGGTGTTTTAGTTTGTAGGGATTTTCAAAATTTCAAAGGGCAGGTGATCAAGTCAAGTTATTGCATTTCTGGCGGAGTGGAAGTTATTAAGACGGCCATGGCATGAAAAGACATATGTGCTCGCTTATGTATTGAGGGTAGGGGCCTGAATGGCCGAGTGGCTAGCGCTCGGTACCACAGGTTTCGGGTTTGAGCCCGGTGGCTCCCTAGATATTTGTAGTGGTTCGGAATCCACTTTAAAACGTAGGTCCGATCTAATATAATTGAAGAGGATTGGGCGTACGGCTGACAACTCTACCCCGTAAAACCAAAAACCATACTCCTGTGTTTACTGTGCATTTGGACTATTAAAATAAGCTCTGCATAAGCGACATCTCAAAATATTGGATGACGTCCGAAAGATTGTGGTTGGAATAAACTAAGTGAATGTAATAAAATAAACCTTTGTATTTTTAAGAAAAGCTTTTTATCGTGGAAATCGAGCTATAATATGGTGATTCAACAAAATGGCTATCAGACTGAACATATTAGAAAATAATATTCTTTATTAAGAAATATGCTTTTTCAAAATTATGACAAAAATGTGTGAAAATTGAATTACAAGATTATTTCTAGTGACAATATTTTGATCAGTCAAACCATAACAAAGTCAGAAAAAAATTTAGGATATGACAAAAATTAGAACAAAGTCAAAAAAATCAATTCCAAGTTTGTAAAAGTCGAATATTACTGGGGTTAGGGGGATAGGACATGATGGGCTAGTGGCTAGCGCTCCGTACCACACGCTTTTCGGGTTCAAATCCCGGCGGTGTCATGAATGTTTGTAGTGGTTCGAAATCCCCTTTAAACCGTAGATTTCGGTCTAATAGGATCGTAGAACGTTGTATGAGTAGTGTGACTCGCATCAGTAGCCCATCTACAAGCTACACGCGCCTCCTGGGTAGTGCTAAGACAGTAACAGCGATGCAACCCTTGCTTATGGCATCAACATAACTGTTTAAGTATTAGCTAGCTGCATTAGAACGACAACGGAATAAATTTGTTTTAAATACTGATGTATTCTGAAAAATAACCGTTACACACAAAATTATTCGCTTAAGAATAATTGTGCGCTCTAAAAATCTGTCAGCTGTTTGTGAAACAATTTTTTAGTATTTCAGTGAATAATTTACGAGATTTAAGAACACTATTGAAGTGCTTTTGTTGTAGATTCGAAGTAATTCTGAGCCTATTTTGCATCAAATTTCATGCATTACATGTTTTTAGCTTCTGCTTTAAAGAAAATTTTCTCCAAAATCTGTTCACAAATTCATGTCAAACAAGGAGATTTTCTAAGGGTCAAAAAAAAAAAAGGGTAGGCCAAAAATGAGATGGGTCGATAAAGACAAAAAATGTCTGAAGAACCTAAAGATCACAAATTGGAAAACCAAAGCTCGAGACAGACGACTTTGGAGTTATATTGTTAGGAAAGGCCATGGTACAACATGGACTGCAGAACGGGGAGTTAGTTAGTTCTCACAAATAGCATGTTCAGGAAGGTTTACAACTTTCCTGTTTAAGCCTAATGGAATCACTTTCTGATCTATGAATTTATCAAGACCCTCTCAGGCATAAACAAATTCAGCATATTCAGCTCCATTGTTCGATTTAGCACGGTGACTAACTATTAAATCCAATGCTTTATCCGATAGACCACTTCTATTCTCATTTATGCATAAATTAAATTATTTAATGTTGAATTTAATGCTTAAAGCAGCAATTTTTTAAATCTTAACTTTTTTAATTTTAATTTCAATTCCAACATTTTTCAAAATGGTTATTATTCTTTTTCATTAACATTTTTATTGAATAGTTTAATTTTCTATTTCAATTAAGAAAAAAAAATGTAGTCTTAATTGCATAAAATAAAATTTTTTTTTCCGATTTTAATTAGCTAAAATACAAATAATTATTAAATTCGATGCTTGTTTCAAAAAATAGGGCTTTTTAATGAAAATGAAAAGAATCTGAAATTAGAAAAATGTTATAATTTCTCAAATTAGAAAAAACATGTTATCATGTAGTACCATGAAATGCAAAATGTTTTTATAGGCATGTTTTTATGTTTGGCTTGACCAAGTGTTTTGAAAGTTATACTTGCGTAAGTTTTAAGCAACATTTATCCAAATAAAAGAGATTCTTAATATCCAATTTCCCCACGAGAGATGAGAACGATTGAGTCAGACTCGGCCCCAATTATTAGGTGACTTTCTCAAACCTTCGTGTATATCATATGTTTCAATCCCGCTTCGACTAAAGTCTGTTTTTTCCACTCATCAGGATCCCATTTTCAACCAACTGTCACTCACAGTCAAAGATAATGTAACTTGTTTCTCACTGTTGGACGGAGATCCTCGGAGAGAGATCGCCTCTGGATTGAATCAATTCTACTATTTCTCTTGTTTGATAGCCGCTTCTAGTGAAGGATCAATTATAATCAAACAACAAAAGAACCCTAAAATTCGTAAATCCATGAACAATCTATCATATACGACAGATCTCGTGCCGAGAGTTGAAAATGATTTATTTCCTATGCTTACAAATATTTACCGATAGTCGTTGTTATCATAATAGATTATCGTAACCACGATCTCGCAATTCCGCAGCTGAATTGAAATAAATTGTGAAAAACATGTTAGATCTGTGAAATGTAAACAAATATGCTTTGTTGATGATTTTGGCCGTGCTAATTTATTGTCAAGAATGCTATTTTTTTTTAATACAATCCGCAATAGTTTTTAAGACAGTATATGGAAATGTTACCTCGTTTATCATACCTATTTCAAAATATATTGTTTAAAACTAAACTTGTTATGAAATTCTATAATGAACTTTTTTTTTTTTTTTTAGAAACATTTGTTTTTTGTCTAAAAAAATCTGTTGTGATTAAAAATCCTGTATTTGTTAGATGTTTTTAATTAAATTATGTTTGATCTCTTCCAAAATAAAAATAAAAAGAAATAACAGACTGAGATACCTTTTTCTTGAATGGCAGAAAATTGTCGAGGGAAATAAAAATTGTTGAGCTCCTACCTGGAGAAACTAAATCTTGCAGATCTTCACTAGATGATGCTCTACAGCATTTGAATGGGGGCAAGAACTTTTGTGACACAAAGACAAATGGCTACAAAGCACCGAAGTAGTAAATAAAGATTTGATGAATATTTTGAAGTGATTGCTAGAGTGGTATAGTTATAAAATTTTAATTGCCGATATCCTTATCAGTAACTAGAAAAGAATAGGTTAAACGGAATCACCCCAAAAACACTCAAATTACACTAAAAATATATCTCAAGAACTTATTCAAAATAACTCAAATTTCGCAGTAATCCGTACCATATACACTCATGTCCATAAATTAAGGATAATGAAGTTCAGGCAAAGAAAGAGACAGAAGCAAAACAAATTTGACTTATTTGTAAAGTCTATTTATTAAACAAAAGGTAAAGAGCAAAAAAAGATGCTATATGTTTGACATAATTAATAAAAATTGCGATTTTTTACTACCTGAGTAAATTTCAAAAAAAAAGAACCTATTTACAAAAAACAGTATAACATGGTTAGTATGATGGTTAATATGGAGTACGTCTCCCGGACGATACAATACAGGCCTTCAACGCCTCGGCATGCTGAGTATCAAATTATCAATCTGATCTTGGGGAATATTACACCACTCATCAAGCAATGCCCTCCGAAGTCCCGGTTGACAGGCGGGAGGGGTTGACGGGCTGCAATTCGTCGGCCAAGCGTATCCCACACATGCTCTATTGGATTCAAGTCCGGTGAGTATGCTGGCCAATCCATACGGGTGATATCCTCCAATTGAAGGCATTCGTCTACAATGTTTGCACGGTGCGGACGGGCGTTGTCATCCATAAACAGAAATTCAGCACCCATGGTGCCCCGAAAACAAACATGCATGTTGTTCCAGAATGACATCCTGATAGATGTGGCCTGTCATCGTTACACTCTGAACATGCAGGTCAGTTCTGGAACCAAGAATAATTCCCTCCCCAAACGAGCCATCCTGCATCAACGTAACGGTGTCGTTCAATGGTGTTCTCTTGGTGGTAACGGGTACCTGGCGCTCTCCATATGAAAGTCCGGCGAGAATCAGACTGCAAACTAAATCTGGACTCGTCGGAAAACATCACACAAGACCACTGTTGCGGTGTCCACAATGCATGCTCTCTACTACAGGTTAATCGCAGGCGACAGCGAGTTGCGGTAAGTGGAACACATCTGACAGGAAAACGAGCATATAGACCAATGTGCCCTAAGCGTCTGTACACGGTCTGCCTTGAAACTATCGTACCGGTAGCTGAAGAGAGCTGACGAGACAGGTCTGATGCTGTGCTCCGTCTGTTTTTTTTGGCAGTAACTGCTAAATACCGGTCCTCATTCGGCGTTGTAACTCGGGGGCGACCTGTGCTGTAACATCTACTCAGATTACCATCATCTTGGAATCGTTGCCAAAGCCTGGAGATGACACTCTGGGCGATTCCAAGTTCCTCGGATACTTCCAGCTGGGTACGTCCACATTCCAGTCGTCCGATAATTCTACCACGTAAAAATCATCCAAATGCTTCCTTTGTGCCATAACTATGCGGTTATTGCACTGAAAGGCTTTTTAAAGCGCTTGTGAATAATTTTACTTCTTTGCCACCATTCCTTATATACCCCTCTCTTACACTCTCGTCATTGTGACGTACTATCCGCGCCATCTGGTGGTGTCCTGTAATTTGCAAATTCTTCTTCAAGATGTGTGTGATAATTCTACAGGTGAAATTTTATTTTAGAGTTCAATTTCTGTGTGATTCTGAATTATCCTTAATTTATGGACATGAGTGTATTTATATATACCAACAGGTTCGAAGGCCTTAGGAAAACTGAAAAGGAAGCACATACACTTGAAACAAATAAAATGCAACTCTCATGGTTTTAAATAAATAACATATTTTTGTTATTTACAATATAAGCAGATTACTTCATAGAAACAACACTTTAATCAAAAGTTAATAAACGTAAATGACAGATTTGTTTTCATATTAATTCAATTAATATTATCCTAAAACAAGTTGTATCTATGAAAACATGCGTCAGATATCAGAATATATATCTATATAATACTGCAATAAAATCAAACCCTTTCCTAGTGAATATGCCACAATTGCTAGCATAGATACTTGAAATAAAGATTCAATTACAGCAAAGCAAAGGTCACTCACATATACTGATGATGTTATCATCAAGTGGCAACAGAAACTAGGCACCAAACGATTAAATTTTAACATTTCCGTGGAAGGTCGAGCTAGCAAGGATTTTTCTGCTATCTGTCTGGCACATATTTTGGGAATAAACATGCCTGTGAATAATTACCTCTCCTGTCTTCGGCCGATGCACTGCTACCCCAATAAATCACGGATACTTTTAACCGTTCCTATTCTCCTTTAATATATTTCGCGATGTTTTTATCAACCCGACACTGCAGCATCATTTTATACTCTTTGGAAGTTGAACGTAGAACAGCAGTTGCGCCCTTGTCCTCCACCTTTCAAATTGGCTTACAGCATACATTATTTTCTCTCTTACTACTAGGTGTTGAGAACACCTCTTCTCCTCTCTTATCATCATCTCTCTCTGATGTTTTTGATCCGAACTCTTCAACGCCTTTTTATTTCTTCCAAGTCTCACTCCTTTTCTTTTGATTGACACATGGAGTTGATTTTCTTTTTTAAAATCCGCCCCTAAATATACTGTTTTTCCATTGATGAGGGGGATGCCGATCTTAATCAGATCGTAAGGCAGCTAATCCTTTTGGCTGTCACAATTTTTCCAGCACAGGTAGCATTTACCAAAGCATCTGAGAATACAAAACTTATTTCACCACTGCCTAATCGTCATATTTCTTTTGGGAAAACTCCCACCCTCAGTACTTTTTTTTCTAATGCAGCTGGCAAACACGTAGACAGCTTGATCTTGGATGCCTTAAGGCAAGCGCTGCACACCCGTTACTCACTTTTGCATTACCCAGGTGGCGCGTGTAACTTGAAGAAAAGCCACGGACGCGGAGTAACACTACCCCCTCAACGCTCTACGATCCTATTAGACCGGGAGCTACGGTTTAAAGTGGATTCCGAACCACTACAAACACCCATGGCACCGCCGGCATTTGAACCGAAACCTGTGGTACCGAGAACCAATACACGGCCATCAGACCTGGAGTTTCATTCTAAATATATGCCCGCTAATGCTGTTTTTATCTCAATTTATCCAAATGATGTTAAAATAGAGATAAATCCAATTCCACTCATTCTGCAACAATTAGTTGGGGTACTTTCAAATCTTTTTTTTTTTTTTAATAAATGCTCTTCAAAATCAACCAGTCAATAACATTCAATAGATCGACCAATAATTCTATCTTATGCGTGACATGGAACTCCAATAGTCTTAAAGGAAAAATTAATGAATTACAAAATTTTATTTCTGAAAATAAACCTCATGTAATTGCTCTCCAAGAAACACATCTTCGACCAGGCGATTCCTTCAAAATTCCAAATTATATCATATATCGCTCCGATCGTCTTACCCACAGAGGAGGAGGCATGGCTATTTGCATTCATAAAAATATTAATCATCATCAAATTCATTTTACTACAACCAGCTTTGAAAACTCTGCTATCGTTATTAATCTCAAGAATAACCTAAAATTACTGTTGCTAGCATTTATCGCCCTCCAATTGGCAGATTCCTCACACAAGAACTTGATACAATAGCGAACTCCAATCAACAAGTACTTCTACTTGGTGACTTCAATTCCAAGCATCCTGCATGGAATAATGGACGCAGCAACATAAATGGTTCTATTCTCTTCGATTGACAAATCTTAATGCATTCAATGTTATTGCTCCTAATGATCCCACATATTTCTGCCTTCACAGTCCTTGCAATAGTACTCTTGACATCGCACTTCTTAAAAATTTAAACGCTGGACCTGCTTCTTCTATCAACGATCTTTCCAGTGATCATAACCCTGTGATAGTTGAAGTCTCTCATAATTCATTTACGCCCTTCCTCAATAGCATAATCACAACTACCAGTTGGAATATTTTTACTAAAATTCTCTCTCAAAAGCATTCCTTGTAATCCAGTCATCTCCAATATTCAAGATATTGACAAAATAATTGATAAATTTAACTATGCTGTTACTTCTGCTATCAACCTTGCTAGCAAATCTAAAGAACTCAGTACACCACACCAAAAACTTCCTACTGAAATCACCTCTAAAATTGCGTGAAAAAAACAGAATTCGTAAATTATGGCAAGATACCCGGTTTCCTCCGTTCAAGCATTCCGTCAACAAGCTTCAAAAAGAAATAAAGCAAATGATTCACAAATTAAAAAATGACAGATGGAATGAATTTTTATTAGGCCTAAATCCAGAAGATAATTCTCTCTTCAAAACTAACAAACATTTTACCAAAAAATATCCCAAAATTCCTCCACTGGTTGGATCCACAGGTCTTATATTCTCATCTTCTGATAAAGCGAACTCTTTTGCTGAAAACCTTGAACTCTCCTTTCAAGAAAACACTGAACCTTGCGATTACTCTCAAATTGAGCAGGTTGAAGATGCAGTAACTTCCTTTCTAGCTGATCATCAAAATTATCATAACAATATTTTTTTTCTCCATCTGACATAGTTAACTTAATCAAGAATCTCAAGATTCGGAAATCTTCTGGACCTGACAACATTCCAAATAAAGCCTTAATGTATCTCTCCTTTAATGCCATTACTCATCTTGCAAAAATCTACAAGAGCTGTACTAAATATCACTACTTCCTCCTATCTGGAAAAAAGCAAATATCATCATGTTCCCTAAACCTGGCCAAGATAGGAAATTTCCTCAAAATTATCGGCCCATCAGTCCCTTAGCTGTGTAGGAAAACTTTACGAAAACTCTTAGTGAGACATATTACTTCTTTTTGCGATAAAAATTCCATAATTCCAGCAGAACAATTTGGATTCCGTCACATCACTCAACTTGTCATCAACTTCTACGTGTCACCAATATCATCACTGAAGGATATAACTATAAAATTTACAGGAGGTGTCTTCTAGATGTCAAAAAGCTTTCGATCGACTGTGGCACAATGGACTGATCTACAAAATGATCAAACTTCATTTCCAACTTGGATCACACTTATCATTACAAATTTTCTTAAAAATAGAATCTTTCAAGTTCGATTTCATAATGAATTCTCCAAAAATCGGTCGTATTTGTGCTGGTACACCTCAAGGAAGCGTTCTAAGTCCTATTCTCAACAATATCTTTACCTATGACTTTCTCAGTGCACTAACATTTCCACTTGCCTATTTGCTGACGATTCTGCTGCTCTTGCCCAAAAGGTGCTTCTATTCTTTATGTCATCAATACTCTTTCAAAATTTTCTGAATATCCTAGAGGATTGGCTAACTAAATGGCGCATCGCAATTAATGTCTCTAAATCTCAAGCTATCATTTTCCGAAAAGGACACGCCAGACAACCATATATTAATCTCTCCTTTTGATCAACAAATTGAATGGGCGACTAACATTAAATATCTCGTCTTAATTATAGACACAAACTTACGTTTCGAGCTCATATTCAAAAAAATCAAGGAAAATGTTGGAAAAAATTTTATCTCACTCTACCACTCATTAATAAATTTTCTAAATTAACTTTGTCAAACAAACTTTTCACAAACAAGTTCTCAGGCCCATCTCAGCCTATGCTGTCCCAATCTGGGGGTCTAGCTGCACACACCAACAAGAAATCAAACTTAAATGACCAAAACAAACTTCTTTTTCGTATTATCATTCTGCACCCTGTTTTGTCTGCAACTCTACAACCATCAAGATTTAAAAATTGATTCTCTTGAC
>BPLR01013627.1:0-37751 GCA_021605095.1 Caerostris extrusa
ATTTTTCTATATTAATTATCAAACGAGATTTAAAATACGACGGCTTGCTGGTTATATTATTTGATGCGTTATCTGACTTTGAAAGAGATCAAAATTCTGTTTGTTTTTAAACTATCGAAATACCAACACAAAAATTAAAATAATTAATTTTTGAAATAGATATGAAAAAAAAAAATACAGTCAAAGTAAAAAAAAAAAAGAGAATATTTTCATGATCTAATATAAGGATTCTTTAATATTATTACGCCCCGTGGAATTTTTTGATAGTAGCGGGAAAAGCCCGTGTCTTTCTCAAAAATATTATAATAGTACACACTGGTGTTCAAAAAATTAAGTAAATTTGCATATTTTGTCGATTTCTCAAAAGCACTTAAAGAGGCCAGATTAATGCTTCAAATAAAGATGAAAACGACTATTGTCGAATATGAGCATATGGGCAAGACATACAAATGAACAGACTTTCCGAAGAGAGCTAATGACAACTTCTAGCTTTCTTTCTCTTTACACAACATGTAAAATTTCTCGTGTTTTTTGCGACATTCGGTATTATTCAAAAGCAAATAATTAAAATGAGTAACCATAAAAATTTAGATGATGGAGAGAGGTTTGTGAAACTGAAAATGCAGTAGTCAAATGCAAATTACTAGAGATTTAAATGTGACTCAACCTATGGAAGCAATTTAAAGATATTGAATCAATAAAGAGAAAACCAGAACGGAGTAACAATAAAGAACCATTTATTTAAAAGAATTTAGATTTATATATACGAGTATATTAAGCTAAAGAATAAAATTAATTTGAAGGCTAATCTTCCATATTCAATATAAAATATATATATTAAACTAAACTGAAAATTTTGTGGAAAATCTTGAAGTAGAGGAATAGAATGCACAAATAAATTTTTAAATTGGGAAATATTTAAAAAAATTTATGTATTAGATTTGCAAAACATATTATTATTATCAAAGATCTATATTATTATTACTATCGAAGATCTATATTATTATTATTATCAAACAGCTAAATTATTATTATCAAAGAGCTGTATTATTATTATCAAAAGAGCTATATTATTATTATCAAAGAACTATAGTCGAGTTTAAATTTCAGATTTTCTTGAAGTAAAATATTCAACTATTAATGTATAATTTTTAAGTAAATTTAATCGAAATAATTTTCGAATTCATAGAAGTCGAAGGTAAAAAAATAATATAATACAAATTTAAGTAAAAATAATAAAAAAGATAAAATATTACAAATTTTCATCCTCATCTATATACAGTTCTATAGAAACGTTATCGTTCTATGAATCTAAAAGAATTGTTTCACATTTAACATTTAAAAACTATCCACGCAGAAAGCAAAATGGTGGTATAGGCATTTTAATTATTTCAAAACCTTACTTAAACTTAGGCTAGTTTCATCATGAATTTATTACTGGCCAATTCGATCATTTATATAAATCGATTTAACTAGACATATTATCCAAAAGAACGAATACTCGATATGCCTAAACTGTCATTTAAAAATGTTATTCATAATTGATTCAAACATGTTAAAAATCTGTATGATTGAAAGTGATTAATTGATCAAGACTGGGAGATACGATGGTTTAATAATAATTAAACATCGTAGCCAGTCGAAAAATTGAACTATTAAAGTTCTTTAGTGGGCTTATGGAATTTCAATTTTCTTTTTTCTTTTTAGGTTGCTTGCACTGTCCTTGAAATCTGTGTGAAATATGACTGCAAAATATTAATTAGCGTTTGAGTTACGCTTGGCTTTGTGAGACGCTAAAACGGATTCCGACGATTTTTGAAATGTCTGAGTTATATTCTATATCGGAAATAAACATTTAGAAGTGGTATAAACAGTTCAAAGAAGGCAGAGAACCAGTTGAAGACGAAGAGCCCTCTGGTCGACCATCAACCTCAATCGACGAGGCTCACGAAAGAAGAAAAAAATTAAAGGTTTGGTGCTTGCCAACCGTCGATTTACAATTAGAGACCTTGTTGAGGATGTTATAATTTCAAAAGGATCGGTCAATTCCATTTTGGACCCTCAAACGCGTCCAATCTCGATTGGTACCGAAAACACTGAATGCGCCGAGCCGAGTATCGTAGGATTTCGGCGAGAGTGACATTCTTCTACGAATATGTCTTTAAATGCGTTAAATAGTCTATAATTTATTCTGTCTATAATTTTTCTTTTCTTTTGGCAATTTTAAAGGCGTAGTGTTTGCATTCATTTAAGAAGACTACTTGCAACTTAAATTAGTCTACAAAAAATTCATATAAGAGCACCAAAATTAACAGGTACTAAAATATTGTAGAATAGCTTAAGACAAGCAAAAAGAAAATTGTACATTTTAATCATAAGCCAAATATGCTATATCTGCTGCAATAGATTAAATTTTTATTTGCTATCAAAATTAAAATGGTTTCTATAAGGTCTCCTTTCATTGTGGATCTAAGATGGCTTTTTATAAACCTTCATGTTGAGAAAAGTTTCGCAACATTTACCGATATATTTCTAAAGCTATCGAGTAATACCTGACTCGTGGCTCAGTGGTAAGGATGCGCCGATGATGAGCATTAGGGCCGAGGTACAATCCTCTGGCAGCTTTTTTGCAGGCCTGTTTCAAAAACGGAGAGCCTCGATGCAGTTTGGGGATGTTCAGCATTTTGCCTTGCAAATCGGACTCACCTGGTGCGAATTTTCTGGCAATTTTCCCATACTATACGCAAATACAGGGTTGTCCCCCATTTAAATGTCCTCCCGGAAGGCACTGCCCTCCTTCTTCAGCGACCTGGAGCCAAATCAGACTTCTACCTGGGGGTTCCATCAAACAGAAGCTACTCCCTTTTACCTCCATCTATGCATAGATTACTCATGAGTTGTCCGTCCCGCACTGCAGGACACCGAAGATTAGTGTCCTAGCAATTGGTTGTCTTATTGAAAGATGTAATTGAATTGTCTCCTTAACATTTAATTTTTAACATTCATTCACACTTAATTTTGAAAAAAATAAAAACTTATTTAAAAGGAAAAAAAGAATTACGAGTCATTTTTAAGAACTGATTCTGACTCTCCAATTCTGGACTCCTTCAAAATGCGCATCCTGAAGGCCAATTGGCTAGCTGAAGCCCTCAGTACTAAAGTACTGAGGGCCGCCAGGTTCGAATCCTGGCGATAGTATGGATGTTTGTCAGTGGTTCGGAATCCACTTTATACTGTAGGCCCCTGTATATGGCATTCAAAATGACCGTAGAGCGACACAGCAAACCTTCTAAAATGCGCGGCCGTGCTGGCTACCACTCTGGCGGTTGGTATTGAAGGCTTCAGGTTCAAAAAAAAAATCCTGACGGTGGCAAGAATATTTGTTGGTTGGTGGTTCGCAATACACATTAAGCTGTAGATTACGGTCTAATTAAGCCCAAAGTGCATACAAAATGACCATAGAGCGACAAACCAAACCAAACCTTCAAAAATTCTTGGTATGATGACTGGCTAGCGTTCTGGCGGCTTATACTGAAGGCTTCAGGTTCGAATCAGGGGTGGCATGGATGTTTGTTGGTAGTTCGGAATCCACGTTAAGCTCTAGGTCCCGGTCCGACGAGTATTTAGCCCACAAAGCCTAAAAGTATGCACAAAAATGATCGTATCAAAACCTCAAACCTTCAAAAATGCTCGACTTGTAATATATTATAATACTTAATACTTGTTCGTCACTCCCATTTCCCGCCTCTACTTAATACTACATGAGGAACAATGCATTCTTTTTTATTGATAAAATTTAAAACACCGTTACCTATCATTCAAAATTGTTATTAGTTGTAATTATGTTGTTTAAGTGATCCGAAAATATAACGACTTGTTTCTTTTCTTTCGACAACAACGTATACACATCAAAAATTAATCTTAAGTGACAGTAACAGTTTTAATTGTGAGAGAAACCGAAAAAAAGCCGTCATTTGGATCAATCGACAACTTTGCTAGCAGTGTCTTAAAAAAAAAAACTATTTTTAGTATTAAAGAAGAACAGGCAAAAAGTAAAGAAAAACAATAACAAAAACAAAAAAAGAAAACTGGCGAATAACATTCTATCTTTTACTACAGTCATTCTCGTCGTAGGTGAACCAGAACTAAATACGTACGGATTGCAAATGCACGTTCTATTATCTGATCTCCGAACAGCTTAGCCGACGGGTTTCTACTGCCTCTTGATTTTTATCTGTTTGTTGGAGTTCTTTTAAAACTGAAAGAATGTATTGAAATGCAAAAAGCTGATACAGTTTCACTTTCGCCTGCAAATAGTTTTTTTCTTCAACAAAAATTAACACGCGCTAAAACAATGTAAGTTTATGTATGGTGTAGATCAGGGGTGGCTAACCCGCGCCCCCGTCTTGGATATTTTCCGGCCAGTGAGATTTATCACACTTTTACAAAATATTTTTGTTTTATAATGCCCAAAGTAGTGAAAACCTATGTATTAAAAAAAATACATTATGTGTGCATCCATATAGTCAAAAATTAAATGTAAAAATGATGAAAGATATATTATATGTCCGATATTATGGAATATTGATAATATATGACATAATATATGACAGATATATAGATAAGTTTTCCAATTTGAGAAAACTGTCTAAAAAGAGTTTTGTTCAACTTACACCTGCTAATCCGTTTTTTTCGAAAATAAAATTGACCCAACACAAAACAGAGCAAAGATAACGGATGCTAACTTGCAACACAAATTATGATAAATTGAGATCGATTTGCAAAAGCTGAGTGAAAGAGTGGAGAAACAAATATTACACGTTAGTCAAATAAATATATTTTAATGATTTCATTTTTATTTCGTTTATATTTATATATTTTTATATTTCATTTTTAGTGTTATGTATTTCTTTGCAATGGGCGTTTAAGTATCATTATTATTACAGTATCTACGTTCACATGTAAGAATAACAGTAAACACAAAAATAATAATTCATTATGTTTCAATTTTTCACTCCAAAACATGTCAATAGTGGGGACTAAATCTAATAAGGAGATATATATAATTTTATATGCGGCCAGCAGAGTTATGAGGCTCAGCCCACCATGGGATTGTTGCCCCAATGAGGATATATGCATATAAGTAAATAACTATATGTTTATAGTAACTTATTGTAACACATTCACGTTTAAATTCTTAGATATAAAATTAGGAACTCTTTACTGATGAGAGATAAAAATAGTATAGTCCTCTCTCTAGGCACAGGCGTGATCTGCAGTTTGAGAATCGCTGGGTTAATTGGAAAATAAAAATTAATTATTATAAAAAAATAATAATTAATTTTACATATAGAACATATAAAATTAATTATTATAAAAATAATAATTATATTTTATATGTTTAAATATTTTTATCAGAATAAACGTTTGAAAATTTTAATTGAACTTCTTATATAATTATTATAATAATGACTATTACCCTTTTTACAATAACGATTTTTATTTCGCCTAATTAATGATATTAAACTAAGTTTTCTGTGAATACTTTAAAGATTTTGAAATTGAGTTTACTTTTAATTATTTTATACAAAAATATTTACATTTTAAAGTCAAATAAAAATCAAATTTAATTATTTCAAAAAATTAAAATTTATTTTACAAAAGTGTTTCAACGCATGGCAGTGCTATAACTTTAAATTCAAAAAAAAAAAAAAAAAGAAGGAAATATACAATTTTTTCCCATTCATAGTAAGAATTAATTTTTCGTACGAAAACAATACTGAATGAAAAATTAACAAAAAGCCTTTGTTTTTTTGTTCAAATCCATAATAAAATTACCCGCAATAGAAATACGAATACGTTAAGAATGAAATTAAAATTTTGTTCAAGGCAAGTCTCATTTAAATAACTTCCAGGTTATTGTATGGTAAAAAGTAATAAAGTATAAGCAACTTATTTGAAAATAAAACATACAGAATTTTAATAAATTTTACAATAATCCCCAGAGACCTCATGAATAAAAAAATCATAAATAATGAAGTGAATTCAAAACAATTTTTAATTTCTCATTTTTAAGGCTTACAAAAGTTGCTTTAATTTAGATATATAAAATTAAACCTTCTAATTGCTGACGAAATAAATAAAAATAAATGAATTGAATAATAATAAAACTATTTACTTGGATCATCACTATTATTAATCTACTTGAATTAAATGGGTTTCTTTGTATTTTTATCATGCATGTAGTAGAATTATGATTGGTTTGACGTGATGTTGCCAACATAATTAACACTCAATACAATAAATTTTTAAATTTTGAAATGCAAAAATTTTTAAAAAATTTTATTAATCTGAACAAAAATAAACCTTTACAAAAAGAAAACGTGTTGAAAATTTTAATTGATTTATTACAATATTTTTTATGGAAAACGTATAAAATATACTAAATGCATAAAAAACAAAAACAAAAAAAAACTTTCTTCGATCCGTTGGTAATTAAAAAATAATTTATAGGAAATAAAAAATAAAAAATAATTATATTGGATAAAAATATTTTAATTAAATTAATTTGTTCAAAAATTAAAAAAAACTTTTAATGAATAATAAATTATTTTACAAATATTTTTTTATAGAAAAAATTTAAAGATATTAATAAAAAAAATATTCTTAGTTTTTAAATTTATTTTAAATGAAAATGATAACGATGTATGTTTAAAAATTACTCAATAAAAATGCATAGAATTATTAACAAAGCAAATTTAATAATAATAAAAAAAAAGCTAAAATTATCATGAAAAGCGTGTTTTTAAAATTTATTAATTACAACACTTTCACTTTCTTTTAGTAGGTAAAATTTACTGTTCATATAATGTTACTTCATATCAAATACAAAATAATTAGCATCAATTATTTATTCTTTGTTTATGAATTTTAATCGATTATCTTATTTAAAAGTATTCTTACTTAAAAGAATAGTAAATTATTTTACTAATAATTTTTTATAGGAAGAAAATTTAAAGATATTCATAAAAACTATTTATAGTTCTTTAATTTAATTTAAAGGAAAATGATAAAGATTTTTGTTTCAACTCAATAAAAATCCATTGAATTATTAACAAATCAAATTTTAATAAAAAAAGTTGAAATTATCAAAGAAAAGCATGTTTTGAAATTTATTAATTACAACAATTTCATTTTCTTTTATTAGTTAAAAAACTTGCTATTCGTATAATATTACTTCATATCAAATATAAAATAATTATCATCGATTGTTTATTCTTTGTTTATGAGTTTTAATCGATTATCTTACTTAAGTATTCTTACTTAAAATAATAGTAAATTATTTTACAAATACTTTTTTAAAAAGAAAATTTAAAGATATTAATAAAAAATATTTAGTTTTTTAAAAATTTATTTTAAATGAAAATGATAACGATGTTTATTTATTTGTAACTCAATAAAAATTCATTGAATTATTAACAAAACAAATTTAATAAAAAAAAGTTGAAAATATCAAAAAAAGTGTGTTTTGATTTCAAAATAACTCAATAAAAATCCATTGAACTACTAACAAATCAATAATAAAAAGTTGAAATTATCAAGAAAAGCGTGTTGTGAAATTTATTAAATTATTTATTTATTAATTACAACACTTTCATTTTCTTTTATTAGTTAAATAGTTTACTATTCGTATTATATACTTGATATCAAATATAAAGTTTGTATACCCTGCGAATATTTACATTAAAAAATGCATAGAACTGTTTATCAGATAATCGATTAAAATTCATAAACAAAGAATAAACAATCGATGTTAATTATTTATAAACAATACCAAACATAAAAACAATGGTCCATTCTTAATGACTTATAAAAGCGAAAAGTTACTCTCACTCTGCAGATACACATCTCGGATTCTTCACAACCTTCCACTTCATCATCTTGGAGGTACTTCAGAACTAGTAAATCCAGCATCATCAGAATGCACCTTCACTTAGTAAATCCCACCGGGTTCACATCCACAGACCAAACACTCTAAAATTTAGGTCACAAGGTCTTCCTTTACGCCAAACCATCGCCAAAACTTCTGCTTCGAAAAGAACGAATCAGCAAGCGGAAGTTCTGCTTTGCAGGTTTTCGGTTCTAAATCTAAGTTTAGGCGCGAAGACTGCTGAAAGTTCGGCCGTCAGGACTCGCGACTGATTTTCGAGTGCAGTGAACGACGAGTCAAGATCTCCGATTCGGATTTATTTTCTTTATTTTATGATTTTTTCTTTGCGAACGTTCATTTTCGGGTTGCGCAGCTATTCTAAATGTCGCTCATTTTTCCCTAGTGAGTCGGTTATGGATGGGTAATGATTGGGATGTCGTCCCTTCGGGGTGTTTTAGCAAATTGGTTGAAATATTGTTGTAGAATGTGATTTATTTTAGAATTTTGTGATGGTGGTGCGGTTTTATTAATGATTAGTTGCTCGTAGATGGTTGCTAATGCAAATATAGAAGAGCCAAATACTTAATGTAAATTTATTTTGGATTTCGGAAGAAAATTGCCCTTTTATCAAAATAATAATAATAATAATAATATAAATAAATAAATTGAAATAAAAAAATAAATAAAATAAAATAAAATAAATAAATAAAAATAAAATAAATAAATAAATAAAAAAATTTTTGAACGAAAAAAAAAATTATTTTTTAATTTCTCAATTTAAAAATGTGTTAAAAATTAAAAGTTATCCTTAATGACATAAAGATATATTTGTTATAACAAATATATCTTTGTTATGTATATTTTATTACAAATATATTTGTTATATTTGTAAATAAAAAAAAATATTCAAAATATTTATTTGCTTACATAAATAACCAATATATTCGTATAAATTGCCACACTGGTGAAAAGTACTTTTCCAATAAAATATTTTTTTATCAAAAATTACACTATTTTTTCATTTTACATTAATACAAGAATGACTTAAATTCATATTTTTATATATTAAATATTATTGGTACTTTTACTGAAAATTTAATTAAAATTTTTATTTTATACATACTATAAACAAATCCTAAACATCTTTTTGTTTAATATTTTTTGTTACAGTAACAAATATCTTTATATTAAATCATTTTAGTATAAAAAAATATTAAAATAAATTAATTTATTAAAAATAATATTCTTCTAATAAAAATACGATTTTTAGTTTCTAAATTTGTTTTTATTGAAGAAATTAAAAAAATATTCTAAATTTACTCTGATTGCGGAAGAGGATTTTCTCTTGATATTAAAACAACAACAAATTATAACATTTATTTTTTGTATTGAATCAATTATATTACAATAATCTTTAAAATAATCAAGTTTATTATTTTTCTGAATTTTCTCATTTTTACATTGGTCAAAAAACTTTAATTTTTACATTTTATTGATTAACAATTACTTCTATAGTATAAGAAAATGAATGTGAAGATTAAAGAAATTGAATTTAGGAACTAAACTAATTTAGGAATAAAAAGAAATTGAATTTAAATTATAATGGAAATTATTAAATTCAAACACGAAACACAGAAACAAAACACGTATTATTAAAAAAATAAAGCAAATTAATGTATGTTTACTATTTCAGTAATAATGTTTTGAAAACAATAAAAAAACCTCCTTATTTTATAGAAACTTTTACTCATAGTTAATTAAATTTTCCTCATACGATAGGTACTCAGTTTTTCTTTAAATAATTATTTAAAATTCTTAACAATTACCAAAATAAATATATATGGATTTTGAAAATAAAAGGAAATCTTGCAGCAGTTCCTTAAAATCGCTGTATTATTATATAAATATTATTATTAACGTCTAGAAAATATTATAATGATAATAAAAAATATAATTCAAGAATTTATTGCAGAATTTATTCTAATAATTTTCTTTCATTTTCCTAATTAATTTAATTTTTTATAATTTTCATTTATTTGAACGTTAATAAAAAATATAATTCACGAGTTCGTTGCGAATTTGTTTTAATAATTTTCACTCATTTCAAAACTAATTTAATTTTTCATAATTTTCATTCATTCGTATTTTAATAATAAAAAGTGTAATTCACAAATTTGTTCTTATAACATTCATTCATTCATTTCATCATTAACTTAATTTATCCTAATTTTCATTCATTCATACGTTAATAATAAAAGTAGAATTTCTGAATTCGTTGCGAATTTGCTCTAATAATTTTCATTCATTTCATAATTAATTTAATTTTCATAATTTTCATTCATTCGAATGTTAATAATAAAAAGTATAATTTCCGAATTTGTTCTAATAATTTTCATCATTCATTTCATAATTAATTTAATTTTTCATAATTTTCATGCATTCGAACGTTAATAATAAAAGTACAATTCACGAATTTATTGAGAATTTGTTCTAATAATTTTCATTCATTCAATTTACTTTTAATACTTTTTATTCATTTCATAATTAATTTAATTTTAATAATTTTCATTCATTTGATCTTTAATAATAAAAATATCAAATTCTTTTTGCAAATTTATCCTAATAATTTTTATTCATTTCATCATTAATTTAATTTTTTATAATTTTCCTTCCTTAGAACGTTAATAATAAAAAACGTAATTCAAGACGAATTTGTTCTAATAACTTTTATTCATTTCGTAATTTATTTAATTTAATTCCTTTCATAATTTTCATTCATTCGTACGTTAATAATAAAAATAATAATTCATAAAACCATTATGAATATTTCTTAACAATTTTTTATTCATTATAGAATTTATTTAACTTTTCATTCATTTGAACGCAAATGAATGAATTGGATTGCTGGAAGACGTTTAAAATTTTTTTTTCTAGAAGTTATTGCCAATAGCAAAACGGATGCACGAGATATAAAACCAATAGATGAACAAATATGAACACGAAATATGTGCAATTATTCCTTGAATAATTCATATTAAATCGTAAAATCAGCGAAACGCCTCAGCATTTGTTAGGCAGAGGGTGAACACTTAATTCAACAGTGTAGGAACGAGTTCCTTATTTGACTTGAGTATGATCTTCAATTTCCCATGACTCAGTCAATAATCTGGAATTTTATTTCCTTCATTGGAAAATAATCTCATCAGAAGAATTGCCGAAACATTCATCTATTTCTTTAAATATTTACGTGCAATTTGCTATTTTATGTATAAAAATGAACTAAATTAAACTATTTTTTGTAATGAATATGAAATAGCGAAAACATTTTAAAAAGTCAAATTTCACTTGAAAATTTACAATCATTTCCTTTTCCTTTATTGCCATTTCATACACGGAAAATACAAGATGTTTTTTTTTTTTTTTTTTAATAACATAGCACTAACATCAACAAATTATTTATTAAACTATTGCACTACCATGCTTCCTTCTGCAGCCTGCAAGAGCGCCCCTGTGTCGTTCTGGAGAAATGATCAATAGGTCTCGAGACTCTCCCGAGAGGAAGTACAGCAAAAAATACCACACACACACACACACACATAAACCCCTCAAAACAGGACCGCTAAAAAAAAAGTTTGACTGTATTATTATTTTTTTTTTTTGACAACCAGCATGTCAACGCTTTCAAAAACTAGGAGACTCGGGGAAATTGTAAAGTGTATTAATGGTCATGTATCGATAGACAGATTGCCTAGTGGAAGTTTTCAAGGTTTTCTCAACTACGACATGCTAATTGGGGACAATTTCTCTAAAAGTCCTTGCAGAAGGTAATGAAATGCCCACCCCTCATTTTGAGCTGTTCGTAGCAATTCATTGGAGATCTTCATATTAGTGGAAAATGAAGTTTACCAGTGTTCAATCACAACAAAAATAAAAAAATTAAATCAGCATAAAATTAAGTTTTTAGTCGTTTTCAAAACACTGCTGAGAGAGATTAATAGTCGCTTATTAAAAACAAAACAAAGGTCTTTGTTTATCCTTTGCCAAAAATTCAGATTGTAGTCATTTTCTGAACATTGCTCAAAGATTAACAGTCGTTTATTAAAAAGCAGTTAAGTTTTATGTTTATACTTTGCAAAAAAATTAGTTTTAGTTATTTTAAAAACATCAACGCACATTAACAGTCTTTTATTAAAAAAGCAAATTTTTTTTGTTTATTCTTTGCAAAAAAATCAGGTTTTAGCCGTTTTCAAAACTCGACGCGAGATTAACAGCCGCACATTAAAAGAGAGCAAAGTTCTATGTTTAATCCTTTGTAAAAAAAATTAAGGTTTTAGTCAATTTCAAAACACGACGCGAGATTAAAAGTCACTTATTAAAAAGGAGCATAGTTCTATGATTAGACTTTGCAAAAAATTAAGGTTTTAGTCGTTTTCAAAACACCATTCGAGATTAACAGTCGTTTATTAAAAAAAGATAGTTCTAATGTTCTAGGTTTTATCGTTTTCAAAAAATTCGAGATTAACAGTTTTAAAAACAACATCGCGAAATTAACAGTTTTTTATTAAAAAAAAGTAAAAAAACTTCTATGTTTATCTTTTGAGCATAAATAACTTTCTTTTGCTATTCTGTTTCCAACTTCTTAAGTCTCCTAACTAGTACTTAACCGTTTAGATGGAATGTGAATTCTGATTTAACTCAAGCTAACTGTCACATTGCCCTTAGGATATGACGCCATGATGTAGCTCAGATTATATGAATCACTTCTCTTTAAACTGCAAGAGGACTGTCAGTGAGGAAAAGATAACCAATATTTGGTCATTGAAAACGGCTCACTGATTTTCAAAATGATACATATTTTAATAAATTTCACTGTAAATGGGGAAATCAGTTTTTGTTTGGTCATATGAAAGCTTATATATGACATAATGAATGTAATTTGAAGAGCAGTTTTTGAAATCGAGCATTTGCTATTCTATTGCTGTTCACTTTTACTTCAACATGAATTGAAATAGGATGCTTATTTAAATTGTTTTCCAGTTTCAATATGTATACGTAAATTGTTTAAATTAGGAAAAAAAAATTATTATGATAAAACGTTCTGTATAGTTTAGCTACAAGAAATAAATTTTTAATATTTTAATGTATAAATTTGAGGAGGCAAAAAAAATATTAATATTTAATTTAAAAATGAATAAAAACTTTTAATCTTGTTAAAAAATGTTCAACTTTCAAAAAGAAATTGAAACCGAAATAAATTATCACAAAATAATTGCGTAAGATAATTTTCAGATGATATAATAATGTTAATCTTCTTAATTTAATTAATTTATTTAATTAGTAATTAATCAAAATTATATTAATGAATATTTCTAAATTACTAATATTCTATTCTATAAAAAGAGATAATGGTGTTTCCCTTACATTTTTGCTTACAGTTTTTAAATTCTTTTTATTTATTAATTCTTTTTATTAAAAATTAAAAGCTGTAAGCAATGAATTTTGTAAAACACCAATGAAAAGTTTATAAATAAAAATTAATTTATGTTTTTTACAGTCATCTACAAATTGTAATGAAGTCTAAGGAAAAAAAAAAAAGTAAAGAAATACCAAAAGTAAAAATAAGTAAGAAATAAATAAAATTTTGAAAATATAATTATCACTTCTATTGATAAAATGTATTATTATTTTTATATAACTATACAATAAAAATAAAGAAAAATAAGATTTATAATAAAAATTACATGAAATTATGTGCTAAACCAGGAGTGGCCAACTCTAATGATCTTGCTAGCCACTTTGGAAATGCATCGTAACTCCGCGGGCCGCATATAAAATTATATATCCCCATTTTACATTTAGACCCACTATAGACATTTTTTTTTGGAATGAAAAATTAAAATATGATGAGTTATTTTTTGTGTTTACTATTATTTTTACACGTAAACATAGATGATATAATAATAATGATACTAAACGAACACTATAAAGAAATATATAGCGCTAAAAACGAAATATAAAATTCATATATATGAAAAAACAAAATGAAATCATTAAAAAATATTTATTTTATGAGAGTACGATATTTGTTTCTCCACTTTTCACTTAACTTTTGCAAATCGATGCGTGCGCATCACGAGTTCGGAGAATATAATTTAATTATTCTGCGAACTCATAACTGTAAATTCATAAATAAAACAGGCAATATCTGTCCAATATTTCAAGCATATTATTTTAAAATCAAAGTGAATTTTTTCTCATCATTTCGACAGTTCATTTTTGAATAGATGTATGTGACACACATAATGTGGTTTTTTAATACATTGGTTTTCTCTGCTTCGGCCATTCTAAAATAAATATATGTTGTAAAAGTGCGATCAATCTCACGGGCCGGAAAAATATTCAATGCGAGGCGTTTATGATAATTAAATAATATAAATAAATTAGTTAATAGAAAATTAATTAATAAATAATTAGCTATACAATTAATTAAAAAAATAAATTAGTTAATAAATTAAATGATAATTATTAATTAAATGATATTTATAAGAATTCTAGAGTATCTACAATGTTCAATTTTCTTTCTTGTTACATTAGATATCATTTGCTGATTGCCTAAAACAAACCAAGTGCGAAAATGTCATACTTGATAAATCCTTCAATCAGGAAATAAAATATAATAATAAAAAGAAAGAAAAATGTATTAGACCCGGTCCGTTTATTACTGATAAATGTTGCGGTTGGTTTCTTTTACGACTTTTATAAGATTCATGAACTGCCTGAAAGCTCAAATAACACTCTGTTTATTTTCTGATAAAGATATCTCATAGCTACTTCCCATTAAAAATATTTTCAATAAAACCGTTATAATCTGAAAATAATAGGTTCATTTTGAACGGATTGAAACATTATATTATAATCGAAATGGATCAAAGTATCAGATCTAAATATCAATTTTTTATTTGCAGATTATATTAGGAGAATTGAAAAAGAAACGTATACTTAAAGAGCAAAGCAGTAGCTTAATTCCACCCATTGGATATCTCAAAGTATTAGAAAAATTATTGTATCGAAAATAAAATAAAAAAGAAATCTGTATTTATAAAATCTTATAAGATATCTTATAAAATCTTATAAGATATCTTATAAAATCTTATAATATCTTATATCTTATAAGATATATTATATCTTGTAAGATATCTTATAAATAAATATCTTATAATCTTTTTATAATATCTCATGAATTTATGCAGAGTATCTCAAACCAACACAATGTATCGGGGGATGGGGGATTAAAAAGTAATTTTCGCTAAATTAATATTCTGTGTACTTTTGCATCAATTTATTATAGTTTTAGGGAAAAAAAATTCAAATAATCTGTGCTTGTAAACGCCACTTTTATAGAATAGGCATATTTTTGTATACAGCTGCATAAAACCTCTATTCTGTGACTTTAAGATTCCACCCATATTTAGCATCGCTACACGAATTCGGAGCTCTCTGACATGCAGATAACGTGTGAGGCTACAAATAGAAACAGGTTAGCTGTCTAGGGGTCCTAATATGTGTGCCGGTAGCTTTTTCTGTTTTTAATGAAAAACGAACGATTAATAAATACGAACCATTAAAATAGAAAAAGCTACTGGTGCACATACTTGGTAGAACATGAACAAATTTTTTGAACACCTAACGATAAAAAAAATTTTAAAATGCATTTGAATTTATTTGTCACACATTCTGCACTCTGAATTTTACTACAGTATAAAAATAATATTTTCCAACATGCATTATCTGACAAAAAAAAAAAAAAAAAAAAATTTTAGTTTCTGTAAAAACATTTAAAATTTGGCTAAATATTTTTGAAATACGCTATGCATATTTTAAAAAATGATTTGAATCTCTAAAAATGATTTAAAATTTTTTCTCAATGTTATATTGCTAAAAATATATATAAGCGTTAACTACTCTTAGTAATTGTAAATATTAATCTCATATTTCATAATCTCTTATGTTTCGATGCATAAAAGATTATGAATTATTTTGAAATGTTTCCATGAACAACTACTTTGACAAAGGCTTTCATTAACTAACATTTTAAAACAAAAAGTTTATTTTTAGAATGTAGCATTTAATTGGCGATAGATATCATATCATTCGTTTGTATAAAATCGGTAATTACATTTTATAGACAGTACTTGGTAGTTTGAAAATTATTTTTGAAAAACGTTTCATTGCTACTGACTTGATAATGGAATGATATAAGGTTAATAATATCTTTACATTAATTATCTTAAGGTTAATAATATTTACATAAAAGTTTTTTAAAGATATTTTTAAATGTTATTTATTCTAAAATTCAGACTATTACATACCATGTAATTTAAACAAAAAACTATTATTACATACCATTACTTTTTTTCTAATGCATCTGGCAAATACTTAAACTGTGATCTTTTATGCCATAAGGGCTACACCGACGTTACTCACTTAGTATTACCGAGAGGGTGCTTGTAACTTGAAGATAAGGCTACGGACGCGGAGTAACAATGCCCCCCGAAACGCTCTACGATCCTATTAGACGAGGACCCGCGGTTTAAAGCGGATTCGAACCACTACAAGCATCCATGGCATCGCCGAGACTCGAACCCGAAACCTGTGGTACTGAGCACCAGAACGCTAGCCACTCGGCCATCAGATCCCTAATTTCAATTATTACAAACTTTATTTTAACTAAAAAAAAAAAAAAAAAAAAAATTCTGAGGCTTTTCATAAACAGTAATAATAAAGTCCATAAGCTGAAAGATCCATGATGAAAACGTTATTTTTATTTATTATTATTTTTTATATAAATTAATCATTTTGAAAAATAAGTAATCCGTGGGAACTATAGAAACCACCATTAATTATGAAATTATTCCTTAGAAATAATACTGCGTCACATTTAATGGTAAATATGTATCTCACAGAACTTTGAAACATAAACCCAAAATCAGTTTGCCCAGGTCAAACCAGGCATCACGGAAACACGTTTCACAATCTTTTGTATTTATTAATGCAACGTGACAATTCGCGTGATGCCAAATCTTCCCTCCTTTTTTTTTTATCCATCTTCATGTTTGTAGGCACATTTTTGTGAATTGTTCAAAGTGCATTTTCTTCTGAGATCTGTAGGATAAGTAGGTTAAGAAGTATGTGATTATGGCGAATCACTTTATCACGCATTTCCTCAAAGATTCACATGTTGTTCGTGTTGTAAAAAATGCGATGCAAAACGCGAAAGTGTTGTTCTGTTGTACTTTGAACGCAATTTCTTTCGTCGTTTTTGTATCATTAGCGAAAAGATATTTATTCTTTGATGTCGGGATTAGTGAGTTGCATCATAACAATTTTGAAGTATAAATTAAGAGTTGCACACACCAAAGAAATTTGAAAATTGGAGTTGTTTTATTTTTAATGGCAATGACAACTACTTTTGGAATTCCTAATTAATTCAAGAACTGTTAAAACCTCTCATCAAAACTTAAATTTATGGGGAAATAGTTATTTAAAAATATTCAGAAAAAATTTAAAAATGGGTTAATATTGAGAAGGTTTCAAACAATTGATCACTACCAAATATATATATATATATATTAAAATAGTTGGAACTATTAGGCCGAAACTCTTATTCACTTCCTTCTATTAGCTCACACTCTCCCTATATATATCTTGTTCAAATTTTCAATCGTCCATGAAATACTTTTATTCATCCACTCAAGTTCAAATACATTTTTTTGAATTTGTAGTGGATGACACTGGATGTTAATACAGTTTTGTCAAATATTAATTAATTTATTAAATAAAATTAATTAATTTTAGTTTTTCTTTTTAAGATTTAAGTTGCATTTATCTAATAATAGATGGCACCAGATAAACTTAAAAAAATGAATGAAAATTATTTATAAAGGACTTTCTGCAATATAGCGAAAAAAAGTAGGAATTGACTTTAATTTTTTTTATATTATTTGTTTTAATTAAGAGGATAAATAAATAAATAAATTAACCGTTAATTTTAAATCTGGGAGCCTGTTGGCCGAGTGGTTGAACATTTTTCCGGCCCGTGAGATTTATAACACTTTTACAAAATATATTTATTTTTATAATGGTCAAAGTAGTGAAAACCAATGAAAAAAAAATATACATAATTTGTGCATTCATATATTAAAAATTAACTGTCGAAATTATGAGAAAAAATTAACTTTGGTTTTAAAATAATATTCTTGAGCAAACAAATATCGCACTAGTACAATAAAATTTTTTTAACGAATTCATTTTTTATTTAATTTATATTTATATATTTCTTATATTTCATTTTTAGTGTTATATATTTAATTACAATGTTCGTTTAGTATCCTTATTATTATAGTATCTATGTTCACATGCAAAAATAATAGTAAACATAATAATAACAATTCATTCTTCACTCCAAAAATGTCTATAGTGGGTCTAGATCTAATATAGTGATGTATAATTTTACATGCGGTTCTCGGAGTTATGCACATTTCAAAGTGGCCCGCAAGATCATTTGGGTTGGCCACGCCTGTGCTAGTATGCAGACGACCTTGGCCCAACAAGGGGCTGTTGCTCCAATGAAGACGAACAAGTTTAAGAGATAGTTTAATAAGTTAAAATTAAAGTACCATAAAAATGTAGGAAGGAATGTAGAGATGAAAAAAAAGTACAAAATATAACAAACACAATTATGTAGGTAAGTATTTTCTTTTACTTTTTTTAGTGCTATTTTCGTAGTACAAAATAAAGTTATAAAGATAAGGCAGTTGTAATTTTTTTTCTTGCTTTATAAAGATAAGCAATGTTTACTCTTATAACATACGGCTATACTGTATTTTGAGATTTATTTTGAATAGTACACAATTTGTATCTTAATTTTTAAATAAATACAGACGCAAAATTAACAAGCACATTTAAATATTTTACTACTGTGTCCAAAAGTAAGACCCATTTTCAGTTTAAAATTCCCGGGCTTATGAAATTTCAATTGTTTTTTTTTTTTTAGGTTGCTGGCACTGTTCTTGACATCTGTGTGAAATTTAACGCCAAAATATTCATCAGTGTTTGAGTTACACTTGGCTTTGTGAGACGCTAAAAGTGATTCCGGCGATTTTTGAAGTGTCTGAATGAATTGAGCAAAGAACTTGCATTCAATTTTGTTTCCGGAAACGTATAGAATGTTAAAAATTAAAGATTTGGTTCTTGCAAACTGTCGATTTACAATTAGTGACCTTGCTGATGATGTTGGATTTTCAGTCGGTCAATTCCATTTTGGTCCTCAAACTCTTCAAATCTCGATTGCTACTGAAAAAACTGAATGTGCCAGCTCACACTGCATTGATTCTTTTTCGCCAAAAATGAAACCCATATCGTTACACAACCACCGTATTCACACCGTGCGACTTCTGGCTATTCCTAAGCTCTTAAAAGACCACTCCCAGGGACGCCGTTTTGAGTCGATTGAAGAGATTCAACGTGAATCGCCGCGCGCTTTAAAGACCATCCCTGCCGATGCCTTTTAGTATGCATTGAGGTTTGGAAAAAAAGTTGGCATAAGTGAATTGTGTCCGGAGGGGATTACTTTGAAGTCGATGAACTAAACTTGGAAGAATAAATAAAGAGTTTTTGAAAAAAAAAAAAAACAAAAATTGGTCTTACTTTTTGGGCACAGTCCTATTGTTTTTTAATTTATTGAAGCTTGTTCTTTAAATAATAAATTTGTTATTAAATTTAATTTACATGTATTTTGTTTCATCTTTCCTTCTCTTATTAAATAGAAATAATAAAAGAAAAAAATTACCTTAAAAATATCAAGCGTATACATTTAATTATTTTATGTGTTACGTTATACCTCAATATAAAGAGGTTATTCTTTTTTCTTTTCAAATATTAATAACGAAAATGCATGGAGAAAAAGATTACTTAAGAATCATTAATGGTAGTTACATAATATTAAGAAAGTTATTTTCTAACCTGATTAGAAGGACACCAAAGAATTGTTTTACTTAATTAATACATGAACTTTGTTTCATAACATAGCTAACAATTCGTTAATTACATAGGCTTTTAATGTGATTTGAATACATTATTAAATGGAAATTTAAATGTAATTTGTGTAATAAAATATTCAATAGATCTTTATCTAATTTTTTAAAAAAGAATCGGTATCAGTGTTATATAATTAGTACAAATACTTTTGTAACAATTATTATTATTTATTTTCGTTTAATTATTGTGTTTTTGGATCAAAAATGCATTTATGGAATCACGTTAATGTCTATTAATGTTTTATTCTAACAATAAAATAAAGGTATTAACTTTAATTTATTAAAAATTAACCAAAAAAAATTGAATAATTTAAACTAAAAATGTAGGTCAAATAATATTCGTGAAGTAATTTTTAATTAGTGAAAACATCAACTTAGTTTTATGAAAAAATGTTTTTGTTAAAATAATTTCAGCAGTATAACAAATTCTATTCTAATTTTGAGATTAAATTTCCTTGTAATATTAATTATTGAAATTAGTATAATTTTTAAAATTTTAATATTTTGAAGTTTCTAGAAAATAACTAATAAAAATATCAACTTAATTTTATCAAGAAAAAAATTCTTGTTGCAAATAATTTTGGCAGTTTAACAAATTATATACTAACTTTGAGATTAAATTTGATCGTAATAATTAATTATTTAAATTAGTATATTTTTAAAAATTTTAATATTTTCAATGTTTTCTAGAATTATTTAAAAACATAAATGAGTTGTCTTATAGAAATATTCTTTCTATCAACTTTTCTTAAAAGAATAAAAAATAGACAGTTAGAATTTTATAGCAATCAAGAAAAATTTCAGATAAAATTAAAATGCGCTATAAATATTATTTAATATAAATTTAAAAAATTAAATATAACAATAAACACAGATGGAATGAATAAATGTTTAGAAAATGGAATAAATTTTTGTAATTTTTAAAAGTCTTTCTTTCTTTCTTTTAATTTTTAAAAAATATATTTATCATAATTTGCATTCAAATGTAAATAATAATAATCATTATCATAATTATTATAATAATAATAGTAAGATAATAAATATTGTCTTAAAATAATTAATTAATTATGCAACTTTTATCAATTAATTAATTAATTATTTTAATTTTTAATTTATTTTAAATTAACCTTTTTAATTTAATAATTGAATTAATTCGTAAATAATTGCTATTAATTGAAATAAAATATTATCATTTTAAATAATAGTCAATGTAAATAAAGATTTATTAATAATTAATAATTATCTTAAATATTACAAAATAAAAAAATTATAATTTAAATGTTTTAAAGTAAATAATCATCTTAAATATTATAAAGTAAATAATCATCTTAAATATTATAAAGTAAATAATCATCTTAAATATTATAATTATTATCTTACAAATAAATAATGTAGGAACTATCATAAGAGGGTCTTTTTTGCTTTTATTATAATTGCGCAATAGGGGATGAGGGGGAATGACAAAAAAAAAAAAAAAAAAGTTGAAGAGGTAAGACGGCCAAAAAAATTCGACGATTCCTAACACTGTTAAAATGTTCCATTGATGCCTTTTGATTTATAAGTAACAGTGGTCCTTATTAACGTTAGTGCACTAAAATGCATTCTTTTAGCGAGGTAATTAGCACATTGCAGAAATTCCCCATAATTAAATAATTTAGCCTTTAGTAAAGTGGTCAAAGTCATAAAATCAAGTGCAGTGCTTGTTGTCAAATGTAAAAGTCCATGGCTTCACCCGATTAACACAGAGGACAGACATCATGAGTAGCTACACCCATGCGGTGCAAGTGTTTAGTAAGAAAATCATGTCCTGTAGAGCCGGAAATGAGCTGTAAAAATTACACGGGGCAAGTCCATTGGGATGGGTGATGGAACAAGTATATTCCAAGTTTTATCAGTTGAAAGGAGTTTGTTTTAAGGGTCTATCCATTTTCTTCTTTACCTCAGAGCTGAATCGATGAAAAGATAAAAAGAAATTGTGGCTGTGGCAACTTACAACCCTTTATGGCCAAGAGGTCGGCCTTTTCATTTCCAGGCACCCCGTACAAAAACAGTCAACGAAATGATTATTTTTCATGAATTTGTTGTGAATCGATGGTAGCTTAAGAAATACAAAATTTGCTCAATGAGTATTTGATGTGTGCGTGCTTTTTTTTTTATTTTTCTGCGTTGCTACTTCACACATTATCTCACTCATTTATCTCTCAGGAAATTTTACTCCACGTCAAAAGCGTTGATAACTACTGTGATTTTAATGTTCCACACAACAGTGGCACCAAATTAAGATTCTAAATCTAGGCCAGCACCCAAACTCATCAGGCCACGCATAACAAAACAGCAGTGACGTTCAAATGATGACTTCATTATTTATGCTCATCCAAATATAGTACACAAATGAAAGATTTCCGCCTGCAGTCACATCTGAAATCTTTTGAAGTTCATAGCAATTTCACGGATTGGCGATGAAAATTCTCACCTTTCCTTGGTGAGGAGGCGTTTTTATTGCCGCCTCTTCTGATTGTTGGCAGTCGTTTAAGACGCCGTCAATGCTCGTTGGGCATTTTTAATCTTCGCTTGGCGACACTATTAAACAGTCACGGTCGCGAGTAGAAGGCGTGCTAGAAACGTCATAAAGAAGGTGATGAAATAATGATTTTTCGGGCCCTCTTTCAAATGAACTTCCGACACGTGCTGCTTTGGATAATAGATTTAGTGAAGCCTCTCTCAGGTGGGTAAGGTTAATAGCGCAATAAGAAGAAATGCACGACCTTGCATAAAAAAAAATAACAATATTTATTCATGGTTTATTTCATTTCACGCTTTTGTAGAGGAAAATTTTTAAAAAGAAAGCGGTTTAAGAAGATATTCATACAAATTAATATCAATACTGTTTGCTATAATAGTATACTCCAATTGGTCAGTTGATAAAGTCAATTTAGTAGTCAGTTTTGGCCAGTAGTAATGGCTATAAATGAGCCAATTTGAAGATCCTGTCTGGCGCTTTGTACTATAGTTATTATATTGGGGCCTGATGGTCAGTGAATAGCGCTCTCGGTACCACAGGTTTCGGGTTCGAATCCATATGTGTTTGCAGGATGGAGGGTTCGTGCCATGGATGTAGTGGTTCGGAATCCACTTTAAGCTGTAGGTCCTGGTCTCATATGACTGTAGGCACAGAGCCCAATCAGACTTCTCTCACCCGTATCATTCCCAAACTGTAAAGGGGCAACTCAGCTCTAGATAAAAGTGATGTGGTGTGGTATAGTAGTAGTTAGTACTACTATACATAAAATAGGGTATAGGAAAATATACAGGGATAGAAGATCAGTTTATCTTCTGCCGATTCGCGTACTATAAATATTGAATTAAAAAACGTCTAGATTCGACAGCGTTTATGACAGTGCCGGTAGATATCATATAACCCACGGTGAGGGGAAATTCTAGAATTATGTATGGGTATCCTTGAGCACCATTAAAGATTCTCCCTGGAGGGTTTCTGCTATAGTTAGTGAACTGAAATCACATTCGATTATGATTGTGATTGTGTAGGTGAACATCGTATACCCCACAGTGAGATAAATCGTATATCTCACTCGCGACGAATTAGTATTGCGTATAGATGAGCTCTTTCGAAAATTCTGGCCGACGGTTTCTTCTATAATTATAACGATTTCATTCGCGATAATTCTACGACCACATTTGAAAAAAAATGGCCCCAAGGCTGGTTTCTGAAGGCATAGCACATCTTTTATTCCTCCTTCTTCATCCCAATGGAAGGACATTCCAGCCTACAGATATTTCATACCCATCCCCCATATAGACATCAAACTTTCTGTTGTTCATGGTTTGTAGATTTTCGAGCAAAACACACTTGGGTTGAAACCTTATTATGCTAATATATCTACCAAACCTTTCCTATCTTAGAGTATAAAACTAATGAAAGTCTTAATATCAAGTCAAAGTATAAAACTAATAAAAACCATAATATAAAAATCCGATTGTAAAACTGATAAAAACTGCAATATAAAAACCAGACAACAAAATTAATAAAAATTGTAATATAAAATCTGATTATAAAACTGATAAAACCCGTAATATAAATAAAACAAGACTAAAAAATAAAAATAAAAATCGTAATATAAAATTTGATTGTAAAAATAAAAGTCTTAATATAAAAATTAGACTATAAAACTAACATGACATCCGATTGTAAAACTAAAAAAATTAATAAAAAAACATAATATAAAATCTGATTTTAAAACTGATAAAAATCTTAATATAAAATCTGATTGTAAAACTTATAAAAATCTTAATATAAAACCAGATTATAAAACTAATATGAAATCGAATGTAAAACTGATAAAAGTAGTACTATAAAACCAGACTATAAGATTAATAAAAACCGTAATATAAAATTCGATTGTAAAACTGATAAAAGTAGTAATATAAAACCAGACTATAAAAAGTAATATAAAATCCGATTATAAAACTGATAAAAGTAGTAATATAAAAACCAGACTATAAAATTAATAAAAACCGTAATATAAAACTAGCTTATAAAACTAATAAAAAACTTGATATAAAACCAGACTATAAAATTAATAAAAACCGTAATATAAAACTAGATTAAAAAACTAATAAAAAACGTAATGTAAAACTAGACTATAAAACCAATACGAAATCCAATTGCAAAACTGATAAAAATAAGTTAGTAATATAAAACTAGACTATAAAACGAATTAAAATCGTTTTTATAAAACCATACTGACCATAAAATAAATACCGTAAAATAAAACCAAATAAAACTAAAAAAAACCGTAAAATAAAGCCAAACTATAAAACTGATAAGAACCGCAAATTAATTGTGTCTTGTTGTAACCTTTAAAAAGATAAATATTAAAAATTTTAAACATAGTAAAAATATAAAATTTTTTTTAAACTACTTAAAAATAATTTTTCTTTGTTTTTCATATCAAATTTTGTTAAGATTCTTTTCCAATGCTCATGTTACGTTAAGAACATTCAAATAATAATTAAAGTAATATGTAAAGAAGGGGTGGCCAACACGCTTCCCATCTTGAATATTTTTCCGCCCATGAGATTTCTCACATTTTTATAAAATATATTTAGTTTATAATGGACAAAGTAGTGCAAACCAATGTGTTAAAACAATGCATTATGTGTTCATCCATATATTCAAAGATTAACTGCCGAAATGATGAGAAAAAATGAACTTTGATTTTAAAATAATATTCTTCCGAATATAGGACAGATAGTGCCGTTTTATTTAGCAGTTTACAATTATGAATTCGCGAATAATTATATTATATTGCGCGAACTCAAGAGGCGCGCATCTTGGAATATCTAATATAACAGGTTCTATATCTCATTTTAAGTGACATCAGTGACCATCCCTAGATACGCTCAGTTGATTGTTGATAACAGAGCAAACCAGATTCTTAGATCAAGTTGTTAGCGCTTTTAGTTCAACTTCCAAAAGTGAAACGTTTTTTTTCTAAAATGAAATTAACCCAACACAAAACACGCTCAAACATAACGGACGCAACACCCATTACGATGTGCCAATACCCAAATGGAGATCGATTTGCAAAAGCTAAGTGAAAGAGCGGAGAAACACATATAGCACTAGTCAAATAAATATTTTTTAATGACTTCGTTTGTTTATTTCGTTTGTATTTGTATATTTATTATATTTCATTTTTTAATGTTATATATTTCTTTACAATGCCCATTTAGCATCCTTATTATTATATTAATTATGTTTACATGTAAGAATAATAGTAAACGCAAAAATAATAACTCATTGTGTTTCCATTTTTCACTCCAAAAAATGTCTACCGTGGGTTTTCAATCTAATATGGGGATATATAATTTTATAAGCGGCCAGCGGAATTATGATGCATTTCCAAAGTGGCCCACAAGATCATTTGGGTTGGCCACCCCCTAATTTAAAGATTGATCAGCATGTATATAAAGAAAAAATTGATAAGCATGCATTCAAAATTCTCTTTCGTTTTCCCTTAGTGTTTCTGCTTTTAGGGTTACCAAAATTTGCAGTGCAGCCCTTTGGCGATATTTATTTTATTTCAATTTTGTAGGTCAGCCAAAATCATTTTAGTTTTTATGTGTCTTTCCTTTTCAGAAACTGTCATCCTTGAAAATAACTTTTTCCTTATGTCTTGTGACATTTGGTTCTGAAGTTTCAGAAAAAAACAATGTTGCTCTAATTTCTCTGTTTATTTCATCGTTCACAATTGTCGTCTATTATATTTATATCTTAAACCAGTTATGGTAGTTTAAAATTTCTGCCAAGTATTTTCAACTAAATCGGACCGAATAATCACGGTAAGTACAGTATCAACTGTGAATTTACAAAGATTCTTAGACAATTTTTTTTGAACATTTGGAAACAAAATGATTTAATTAGAAAAACAATTAACAAATGAAACATTATTATACACTAATTGTTTATGTTTTTTTTTTTTAAATTGGTTATATTAGAATTTTTGATAAATATAGAATATATTGATGGCAGCTGATACAAGGCTTATTTTCTGAGTCTAAAAAATTTGTAAAAATAAATCGATTAGTTTCTGTGTATATATAGAAATAGTAAAAAAAAAACACTATCAAGTTTTGAATCTAGTAAATTTTTTATATAACTTGACAAATTTTAAACAAAAACTTTTCATTAAGCAAATTGTGAGAAATGTTATGTGAATAAATTTTATGTGATCTTTTGTGTATAGTGAGATATACAATAAACATTTTATGGTTAGTATTATTATTATTAATGTAGGATTTGTTTGTATCGTAGTCAGCAGGCGGCGACATTTGCTTGTCTTTGACAGAGCCTGCTTACAACGTGGGGGGGGTGTATTGAACTTTAAACTTTGACCCCACGAGAAGGGAACAGGCCCCCGTAGATGAAGAAAGGTGAAGACAACGCTAGCTGACACGAGAGAGATGGCGAAACTGCAACGGGCTGCGTCAAGCAGTGACAGAAAATGACTGTCATGCAATAATTATTAATATAAATATCACTGTATATATAACCGTCCTTCATTAAATATGTGTTGCTGAGAGAAAACCAACGCTTCGTTGATGTGTTTTGAAATACACCCCTAGACACCCACTTCAAAAGTACAACCTTTTTGTTAGACTGGTAGAGGGATGCATCTATTGAAACAGGTGTAACCCTACAGAAATTGGAGTTTCGGCCGGGATGCATCTTTTGCAAGCGGCTAAATCTACATTAATGAATATTGAATATTGTTGTATTGTGTCTAACCCTTAATGTCCTGCAGTGCGGGATGGAGAACCCATGAGTTGTCTACTCATGAAAGGAGGGGGCAACTTCTGTTGTGATGGAGCACCCGTAGGTAGAAGTCTGATTTGGTTGCGTGTCTCTGAAGAAGGAGGCCAGTGCCTTCCGGGAAGACTTTAAGAGGGAATTATCCAGCATTTACGTCTCGTATGGGAGAAAACCCGGAAACTCCCACCAGGTAGTCCGAGATGCAAGAGGCTGAACATTACAAACGTCAAAGAGGCTCCCCGTTTTTGTGTCTGCAACAAAGCTGCCGGCGTATTGAACCTCAGCTCTAATGATCACTTTTCCGATGAGCCACGAGTCGGGCATTTTTATCTAATTTGACAAATTTAATCAACAACTTTTCAAATAGCAAATTGCGAAAAAATGTTATGCCGATAATTTGTATGAGATCATTGGAAAGTACTGAAATAGACAATAAATACTTTATAATTATCAACAAATTAGCCTTTTTATTAATAATAAATACATGCTTAAATGCTCTTAATTATACTGTTACTCCTTTAACACTGCCCAGGGGGCACTGAAGATAAGTTACGGACGTGGAGTAGCAATGCCCCCGCAACGCTCTACGATCTTATTAGACAGGGACCAACGGTTTAAAGTGGATTCCGAACCACTACAAACATCCATGGCACAGCCGGGATTAGAACCCGACACCTATGGTAAAGAGCGCCAGTGCGCAATCCAGTGCGACCAATGCCGGGACTCAAACTCGCAACTTGTGATACCGACCGCCAGAGCATAGAAATATTTCTTGCAAAAATTTAATGCCCCATTTCTTGCCTGGGGCATGAAATAAAAATTCTTAGGCATAGAAATATTTCTTGCAAAAATTTGAATACGATTTGATTACAAATTTTCTGATAAAATAAAAAATATAAAAAAAAAAGTGCAAATTATCCTGAAAAAAAAATCATAGATATTTTTTTCCCTTGCAGAAAGTTATTATTAAAAGATCCCATTTTAAAAACACTAAACTTTCAAAGTAAGCAAAGTATGCTTTCTGAAAAGCGTAAGTAGTCATGCATCACAATGGAAGGGTAAATATTTGATGAGACCCCATCACCCATTTCCCAAGATTATGCTGTTTTATTAGGGTGATGAGTGAATAAAAGGTTGACGTTAATGACTGAAAACAATCGATTCTGTATTGAATAGAATGGATCGCCGAATCATTCAGTAATAAGGTTAAGTACGCGATCGGGCCGGTTTCTTTCTAATGAAAAAGAAAAGAAAAAAATTAGATTGATTACTGAGTGATTTAGTTCCAGGAATTGAAAAGCTGCAACATAGTAATGATTTCATTCAAACAAAATGGAACCAAAAGCTTTTCAGGGTGTACACAAAGATTCTCAAGTATTTGATTTAAATTGTTTAAAATAGTCATTTGGAAAATGAAATTCAACTTTTGCCACTAACAGAATTTTATCTTGTAGAATAAATAAAAAACAGTACAGAAGATTGTAAATTAGTATAATAATAACAGACTACCTTACTCCCTGTCACTACAGTCCATGGCCGTTCACCTATTACTACTACACCACACCACATCACTGTGTCTAGAGTTGAGGTGCCCCATTACAGTTTGAGAATGATGTGGGCGAGAAGAAGTCTGATTGGCCTCTGTGACGCTCTTCGGTCATATGAGACCAGTACCTATCCGTTTACCTATTGGCAGATTACGGAACAGGAGATATGTTCTTTTTGCGGGGTAGGGTTGTCAGCGCTAGGGCTAACGCCACATCGGGCGGGTGATGGCTTGTTGGCAGAATGGCTAGCGCTCTAGCGCTCAGTATCACAGGTTTCAGATTCGAATACCAACGATGCCATATGTTTGTAGTGGTTCGAAATCCACTTTAAAGCCGTAGGTCCCTGTCTCAAAGTCCGTAGAGCGTCACAGAGCCCAATCAGACTTCTCACCCACATCATTCTCAAATTGTAATGGGGCAACTAGGTTGGTTACTATTAGGTTACCTACATATTAACTTGGTTAAGACCAACGGTTTAGGGTGGATTCCGAACCACTAAATACATAAATGGCTCTGCCAGGACTCGAACCAGAAACCTGTGGCATCGAATCCCTAATCACTCGGCCATCAGGGGCCTATAATAATAATAACAATATTATAATTATAATCTTTTCCCCCAGTTTTTGTACTCTCATCTATTAAGAAGATAAATACTCCGAATTCATTGTTCTAACTTGTGTAGTTGGCGTGCAGGAGGACTGAGGGTTGAATCTGCTGGGGCATTGCTGTAGCCACTGCTTTCAGAAACCAGAAGATTCGAGGGCAGAAGGCACTATCCTCCCCTCTTCACCTGTCGGTGGACTGCTCGTGGTATACGAAAAGCTCACCGATGTGCCATCCTCTCTTTTTTGACTGGTAAGATGGCTTTGTAACACTAGGTAAGATGTTAAGGGGTGGTCAAAAGCAAGCAAATGGATATACTTTTACCATCGGTTTGATGTTGGACACTTTTTCAAGGTCACCGTTCATCCAATAGAAACTTATACCGGATAAATAATAAATTTGTGGTGAATTTGAACTAAATCGTATCGCAAAGTACATCGTTTAAAAGCTACAACAGTACAATATCAAAGCAGAACATTTCGATTCAACCTCCACTGAATCTACCCACTTTAAAAACAGTGGAGTACCATCAGCGTGAGTCAAACCCTTGTTCACCTACTCGTCAGCGAGAGCTCAGTACCACCGATCACGAGTATGACAATGTATAAAATTATACTATTAATTTTGCTTTTTTAAAAAAAATATTTAAAAGCTTTCAAATATCCAGAGTTTACAAATTTTTCATTTATTGGAGAGTCATCAGTTTAAAATACGATTCAAAGAATCGTGTTTTACAGATTGTTTTGAATGTTATGTTTGAAAGTTGAAAGTTAGATTGAAAGTTATGTTTTGTAATTTTAGAACTTGGCGGCAATTTCATATATATATATATACACTGAAGTGACAAAAGTCATGGGATACCTCTTAATATCGTGTCGGCCCTCCTTTCGCCCGGCGAAGTGCAGCAACTCGACGTGGCATGGACTCAACAAGTCGTTGGAAGTCTTCTGCAGGAATATTGAGCCATGCTGTCTCGATAGACGTCCATAATTGTGAAAGCGTTGATGGTGCAGGATTTTGGGCACGAACAGACCTCTCGATGATGTCCCATAAATGCTCGATGGGATTCATGTCGGGCGATCTAGGTGGCCAGATCATTCTGTGGAATTGTCCAGAATGTTCTTCAAACCAATCGCGAACAATTGTGGCCCGGTGACATGGCGCATTGTCATCCATAAAAATACCATCGTTGTTTGGGTACATGAAGTCCATGAAATGGCTGCAAGTGATCTCCAAGTAGCTGAACATAACATTTCCAGTCAATGTTCGGTCCATGCACCAGAGGACCAAGTCCATGCCATGAAAAACAGTCCACACCACATGGAGCCACCACCAGCTTGAACAGTGCCTTGCAGACAGCTTGGGTCCATGGCCACTGGACCGCCATGACTCGAACCCTACCATCAGCTCTTACCAACCGAAATCGTAGAGCGGTTATCAGGCCAGCCATTGCTTTCCATTCATCTTGTTACCATCGGTTGCTCAAGTGCCCACGAGAGTCGCAGCAAGCGATGTCGTTCTGTCAGTAAAGGCACTCGAGTGGTCTTCGCTGAATAGTCCAAGGTTCGGAATTTCTCCGCACAGTTAGTTCTAACAGACAAGTCCCTTGTACGTCCCACATTGATTTCTGCGGTTATTTGACGCAGTGTTGCTTTGTCTGTTAGAATTTACGACTCTTGCAGACGTCGCCGGTCTCGGTCGTTAAGTGCAGGCGGTCGACCACTGCGCTGTCCATGGTGGGGATGTCATGCCTGAAATTTCATACTCGGCACACTCTTTGACACAGTGGGATCTGGGAATGTTGAATTCCCCAACGATTTCGAAATGGCATGAATGCGTCTAGCTCCAACTAACATTCCGCGTTCAAAGCCCGTTAATTCCCGTCGTGCGGTCATCATCACGTCAAAACCTCTTCACATGAATAACTTGAACAGAAATGAAAGCTTCTGCGAAAAGCACTGCGCATTTATACCTGTTCTACGCGAAGCTACTGCCATCTGAAAATTTGCATATTGCTATCCCATGACTTTTTGTCACTTCAGTGTATATATATAGATATAACGTTAGAAAGGAATATATTTTGTTGTTTTTATAATAAACTCACAATTATAGAAGATCACGATGTATTAGATTTTTAGTATGCAAAATCTATTTAATAATTAAAAACAGAAAGAATGTCAGTCTATTAATATGTTGTTTTTCTAATGAAGCTAGCAACACAGAGACAGTAATCTTTCCAACGCAAGTGGGCTGCACCACTGTTACTCATTTAGTACTACCAGGGGGCACGTGTAGCTTGAAGATATACTACGGATGCGAATAACACTACCTCCACAACATCCATGATCCGACCGGGACCTATGGTTTAAAATGGATTCCGAATCACTGCCAACATCCATGGCACCGCCAGAATCAAACCTAAAATCTGTGGTTTCGATCGCCAAAGCGCTAGCCACTCGGCCATCAGGCCTCTGTTAATATTATTCGTTATAAAACAAGCCATCATAAAAAAAAAAAAAATTCCTTAAAAAAATTTATGTAATGAAATTTTTACATAAAGGAGTGAAATTTTTACTTTAAAAATATTTGTGTAAGCAGAGATAGTCTTTCATTTATTATGATGAGTTAATTTTAATTTTATTCCTTTCAAAAAGTCTATTCGTAACTGATTTACACAATGTATCGTATTGTAGTTCTGTTACATAACATAAAAGACAAGTTGCCGCCATTTTACTTTTTGTTTTTTTTCTTAATGCGTTTTGGACTACGCATTTTAAATTACTTATTAAATAATTTAGAAATAATAATGAATGGAAGACAGAAATAAACTTGAAATAAATTCTTTAATTATTTTTAATGTTAAATAATCCTTTATTATTCATAAAAAAAAAAAAAAAAGATGTGAACTATATTTAAGCGGAATGATTCATTTTCTCCTCTCTTTTTAGTTAGGTCAAGCGATAATGGAATTTTTCATTTTTGTTCCATAATACTCTCTGCAATATCAGTTGGATTTAAAGAAAACCTAAAATTAATTAATAAAAATTTTTTAAAATCAAATGCAATCAAACTTATTATGATATATTTTTCATACCTTGTTTCAAATACATGTATTTTTTATTATCAGAAAAAGAATAGATAAAATTGTTTGTCTTATCTTTTAAGGATATATTTAAATAAATAAATACGATTTATTTACACGTTGTTATAATTCGTTCTGATGATAATAATAATAATGCATTAAAACTATAATATAAAATATGCGTTTAAAAAGTATTCACAACTAATTTTAATTTTTGATAATGGTTATTAATAATCGTCATAACAACGTTCTATATTTAAATTCAAAATTGCATGTTAAAAAAATTCAGGTATAAAAATAGTTAAATAATAGTATAAAATATGTTAAAATAGTTGTTATAAATATATTTTTTATCAGAGCTGTATGACTTACGGCCATTTCTTAGCATTACAACTTTATATTCGAAATTTATAATTACACGATATCTTCTACTGTCTTCTTGAAAGGAATTTTAATTAATTATTTTGATATGATTTTTTATTTAAAGATTTCCCTGACATAATTTGTATTTTAAACATTTGAATAAAGTGTCAGAGAAATTATAAGAATGTTATAATGATTATCTTTTATGCTAATTTTAATAAAAAATATTCGAAAAGTTTTATTTAATTGCATAAAAAATTAGAAAATTAAGAGTTCATAATATGATATTTAAATTTTACAACTATAATTCATTGTTATGAATTTTTTTACTTGTATTTTCAATGATAATTTTTAATTAATTTTTATTTTAGTTTTCTATGACAAATAATGAATAATGAATACAATTTATAATTTTGAAACTTTAATTTTGAATCGATGAATCTTATTTAAATAAATAAAAACTTTTTTTTGTTATCAATTACGGTATTTTGAAAAAGAAATAATTAAAAGTGTGACAGTGTTTCGTCCTACACACTGGCATGAATGCCCCCTGTGGTCTTCAGGAGAAATGGTCAGTAGGCCTCGAAATTCTCACCGAAGAAGTACAGCGCATTTTGCACTCCTGCTGAGAAAGTTTAATTTATAGGTCTATCTTATCCAGAGAGGAAAGTTGTAGTTGGCCTCGAGATTCTCACCCGGTGAGGAAGTATGTTTTGCGCACTCTGCGCTTTACCTGAGTTATGTATCGGAATCCTTTCACGAACTATAATTATCTGTCTTTAAATGTGTTAAATATTATTTTATCTGTAATTGTATGCGTATGGTGTTTGTATATGTATCAATAAAGCTAGTATAATATAGCATAGTATAATATTGCAATCGAGTATAACCTATACTGTAACAGAATGATGAACAAGTAATATAAAAAATATCCTTTATAAAGTCCTTTATAAATAATTTTCATTCATTTTTTAGAGTTTATCTGGCGTCATCTATTGGTAGATGTATGCAACTTAAATCTAAAAAAAAAAAAAAAAAAAAAAAAAAAATTAAATTGTTAGTTAAATTTAATTATTGAATCAATATTTGAAAACAACTGTATTAACATCCAGTGTCATCCACTACAAATTAAAAAAAACATTTGAATTGGATGAATAAAAAGTATTTTATGAACGATTGAAAATTTGAACAAGATATATACAGGAGAATGAACTTAGAAGGAATTGAAAAAAAAAAAAAAAAAAGAAATAGAAATTTTGCTAGAGTCATTAGATATTAAAGAAATTTACTATCTTAATAATTATTATAATCAGCAATGTCATTGTTTTGCTAGAAACTTTTTTAAACAATTTATTATTTAACATTGAATTAACACTATGATTCATATTCAAATATCATTCAATCAGTAAAAGAACCCTCGTTTGATATAAAAAAAAAAATGAGTTCTAAAAGGAACCCCCCACTTTTTTTTTTTTTCCTGGACAGGTGGCCAGTGGCTAGCGCTCTAGGGGCGTTTATCACAAGTTTCGGGTTCGAGTCCCGGCGGTAGCATGTATGTTTGTAGTGGTTCGGAATCCACTTTAAAAGGTTACTGTCTAATAGGATCGTAAAGGTTTACTAATCTAAGAATACGTTTCCGTACACTAAAAATCATCTGCACGCAGGGAAAAAAATGTAATATTGTTGTTTTCAGTTGTTTTTCTAGCCAAAAAGTTGTTTTCTAGAAGTGTATTGTTTTTCTAGGAAAAAAATATTGTTGCTTTCAGAAAGTTGTATCGTTTTTCTCCAAAAATATTGTTGTTTTCTAGAAGTGTATTGTTTTTCATTATTTTTTTTGCATAAGAAAAGATATTGTTGTTTTCTTTAAATGTATTGTTTTTCTACATTAAAAATATATTGTTGTTATCTAGAAAAATATTGTTGTTTTCTAGAAAAATTATTTGTTTTCTAGAAAAGTATTGTTGTTATCTAGAAAAATATTGTTATTTAGAAAAGTATTGTTTTTACTAGAAAAATTGTTCTTTCTAGAAAAGTATTGTTTTTCTAGAAAAAAAATTTTTTTTTTCGAATTTTTTTTTGCAAAATATTGGTTGTTTTTAAAATATTATTGACCGTTTTTTTAAAGCGAAATTCAGAAAAACAAGTAATATAAGAAGAAAAAAAATTTAAGTCAATTCCTGCTTAGGCCATCCATTTTGTTCCCTCCCTGTCTTAGACTGAACCTAGAATGAAAAAAAAAACATTTTTTTTTTTCTCCAACGATCTACAACTCTTCGCCACTGACGGCATTTATTCCTAAATTTTATATCCTACTAAATACTATATATATATTTGAGGGGGTTTTTTCTCCACATAAAACTAAGATGAATTAATATTTGAAAAACTATATTAACATCCAGTGTCATCCACTACAAGTTAAAAAGAAATGTATCTGAACTTGAGTGGAGGAATGAAAAGTATTTTATGATCGCTTGCAAATTTGAACAAGATATATATAGGGAGAGAGTGAGCTAATAGTAGGAATTGAAAAAAAGAAATTTTTTTCTGATTATTGCATGAAATAAAATGTTTTTCTTGCACGCTTTTGATAAAACTATTTTCGTTTTTAAATTGAATTTTTTTCTTTCTATAATTCTTTATTTAATTTTACTTATTTACTTTTTTCTTTAGTTTTGAGTGTATTTGTTACTTTTTATTAACATTTTTTTTTTTACTTTTTAATTCTACTTTTAATATTTTTTTCATTTTGTAACAGTATTATTATTTTTTTATCATTAATATTTTTTATTATCTTTTAACGATCTCATAGACATTATTATCACATACCTATTAAAATAAGTATAATTTTAGTTCTTCAAAATTTGAATGTCACCTGCACTATCACGATTTTGCAGATTAACAATTCTACTTTTAGCACATGAATATTGCAAATGAACGATAAGGCAGAAAATAATTAAATCCTTAAAAATGCAATGAACCGAACCGAACTGAACCGAAGTATCCGTTTCATTAGTTCTCATTATCGTGCGTTATGAATCGTTTCTCCTGTTAAAAATTAGAAGAATAATTCGCGAGTTGAACATGAGCTCCACTAATAAAACTCACAACTGTAACGGTGACCTTCATACAATTGCGATGATTCTTAGTTATAATTTGATTTGTTGTTGGGCGAATATTCCTTAGCCCACTCCGGAAGAAATAGTACCTACAGATTTTTGAAGTTTCGACCCAAATCAGCGAGGCGCAGAAATTTTCTTTTTCAGTTCCTAATTATTATAACCTGCGTAAATGAATTATTGTTGTTCTAGTTTACGCCTTCAACGATGGCTGCCTTGATTGCGAGACGTCAACCTTTGCATTTATGTTTTTATTTTGTACGGAAAATGTAATGTTTTATTAATTAAGTTGAAACTGCTGCAGATTGAAATTTAAATACAACTTTATTTTTCAATTACACCTTATTTTAATGGATGAAATTATTTGGTATCGGCCATCTTCAGTAAAAACATGTATTTAAAAATTTTTTTTTACAAAAATTATTTTAATTCTTTAATTGTTCTCATGGGCCCTGATGGCTGAATGATTAGCGGTCAGTAACACAAATATCGAGTTCGAATCTGGAGATGTCATGGATGTTTTGTAGTGGTTAGGGAATTCACTTTAAATGTCACTAATATGACCGTAGAGCGTTGGGAGTAGTGTTACTACGCTATCCCGTAAAAAAAGCATTTCCTGTCTCGAAATCTGCCACTAGGCAGACGGTCTTGACCCACCATGAGGTTGTTACGCCATTGAAGAAGATGAATAATTCTTATGCTTTATCTAAGTATGACTCTTTGGCTTTCGGTACCACAGGTACCGGGTTCAAATCCCGGCTTTGCCCATGGGTGTTGTAGTGGTTCGGAATCCACTTTAAGCCGTAGGTCCCGGCGCTAATAGGATCGTAGAGCGCTGCGGGGGCATTGTTACTCCCGCGTCCGCGGCTTACCATCAAGTTACACGCGCCCCCTGGGTAATGCAAAGTGAGGTAACATCAGCGCAGCCCTTATGGCGAAAGATCACGGTCTATCTGCCAGCTGCATTAGAAGAAAAAAAAATCTAAGTATGACTTAACAACATTATCAGGCAATACATATTTTATAGTGATAAGTTGAATTGCACTGTTATGTTTCTAATGCAGCTGGCCAGTTAATCTTTATGCCATAAACAAGAGCTGCATAGCTGTTACTCCTTTAGGGCACGTGTAGGGAGGCCCATGTAGCTTGAAGATATTCCACGGTCGCGAGCAACACTACTCCCGCAACGCTCTACGATCCTATTAGACCGGGACCTACGGTTTAAAGTGGATTCCGAACCACTACACAAACATCTATGGTACCGCTGGGACTCGAATCCGAAACTTGCCCAAGAGCGCTAGCCACTTGGCCATCAGGCCCCCTGAATTGGGCTGTAGTTATTTATAACCCATTGGGATTCAAGTTTGATTTCGTTTGTCGCTCTACGGTCAATTCTTTCGCACACTTTAGTGCTAAGTGAACCGACCTTCAGTTTAACGTGTATTCTGAACCACCAACAAACATTTATGCTTCTGCCAGGATTCTACCCTGAAGCCTGTGGTACCAAAGGCCTGACAAGTGGAATCGAAACAAAAAATTCTCATGTCTACGTTAGGCATAGGTGTGACAAATCTGCAGGAAATTCAAGTCGTAGCCTATTGACCACGTGTGTATAATCTAGCGAGACCGAGAGCTCAAGTTCGAATCTATTAGTGTCGTCGTTACATTCAATGTTTTCAATG